>PVIJ01017484.1:0-29258 GCA_004024925.1 Scalopus aquaticus | reverse complement strand
GCCCCGTGCCCCGCCAGGCCCCGCCCCCTGCCCGCCCCGTGCCCCGCCAGGCCCCGCCCCCGGGCCCCGCAGAGGCCCCGCCTCCGGCCCGCCCCGTGCCCCGCCAGGCCCCGCCCCCGTGTCGCCGCGGCTCCCCCAGGCTGTGGCTCTCGCGGGGCTGGCTCTCCGCGGTAAGAGCTGCCCGCACAACCTCGAAGCACCGGGCCGGCTGCCGCCTGTGCTGAGGGCCGAACCCAGTATGGCAGAGCTTCTCTGGGCCCAGAGTCCAGCACCGCCGTGGGCCCCCGCAGAGCACACTCCACTCCCAGCTCGCCAGAAGTCCCGGGTCCCTGACAACCGGGCGGCCCCCATGCTCCCCGGGCTCCGACTGGACCTGCGGGGCGCGCCCACCCGCCACTAGCCCGCTGAGACCCTGATGAGTTGGTGAGCCCTGCCGGCTCAACCTTCTGTGAAAGGACTTTAACAATCGTTTCAGGTTCTGCATTCAGATTTAGGAACTGGTTCGAATCAATTTTTGATTCGAACGGGACCAGAGCTCGCCGCACGGTCCAGTTGCAAGCGCTGCCCCTGCGCGCGCCGCTGGCCCTCGGTCAGTCAGCTGGTCCGCATGTGATTTGTTTTGGGGTCTCCCGCTCAGGCCCGCCGAGCGAGTTGCCTGTTTTTGTGCCAACGCTAAGCTGATGGATGGCTCCAGCTGTGTCAGTAAGCTGTCAGCCAGGCAGTGTAGGTTTTATGGCTGTACTTTTTCAAGGTCGGATTTATTCTTATCCTTCTAATTTGCATGCGCCCCTTACCCTCAGCCTGCCGTCTTCGACCAAGAAATAAGATAAATCTGTTGGGGTTTTGATTGGGTGGAGAGGACTTGCAGGAGTGGACTTTTTAACTAGGCAGCATGTAGTTCTGAATTGAATCACAGACCAAAGAAATTCCTAAAATTTTTTTGAAAAATATTGGTGGGATAACTGGTGAAATTTGGAAAAGGCCCCTCAATTAGACACTAGTAGTATGTAAATGTTAAGTCCCTGGGCTTGATCACTGTGCTGTGTTTAGGAAAATGTCTTACTTTAGGAAAATACACTGAAGTATTTCAGGGTACTTATTCATAAATTCTTGTTTACAACTTCCTCAGATATTTCAGGGAAAAAGGATAACACACAGTGAAATACGTAGAGGGAAAATGATGAAAACACATGTGGTAAAATGTTAAAATTTGGGGGATCTGGGTAAACAACCCGTGGGAATTCTGCGTACTATTTTTGTACTTTCCTATATGCCTGAAATTCTTTCCAAATAGAAAGCCTAGAAAACAAAACAAAACAAAACAAAACCAAAACTGTTGGCAGGAAAATAGCCGGAAGGGTTAGACCTCTTGGGCCTCCTGGTCCTGGTCCCTCACCTAAGAGGCGGCCTGGGCGCTGGTCAGCGGTGGCCCCGAGGTGCCCAGGGCAGCAAGGCCTGGCTGACGCTTGGTGCATATGGTGCAGGCGTGAGATGGATGCACTTGCTTAACAGACCTCCCCCTGCAGCGGCGAAGCAGCCCCTCCTGCAGAGCTTCACACCATTTCTGTTAGGCACGGGCTGGAATGCAGGGAAACGCTGCTATAAAGTCCTGTGAGAAAAGAAGCATGTTCCCCATTCACTGGAGCCGTATTTACTGCGTCCGCAGTGGCCTCTGGTGTAAAGGTGTTTTGATTTAGTGTCACTCCAAGGGTGATTGCAGAGCTCTATCAAAACCAAGAAAGCTCACCCGAGTCACAGCACATTGAAGAAGACCCACCCCGACACCAGAAAATGTGGTCGGTCCCTGACCCCCCACGCTTGCGGGACAGATCAGGGGATTAATGCGAAGGCCCCAAAGTCCCCAGGCCCAATAAATCAGCACCGTCCTAAAACTCGGGCCTGCAACCGTCAAGCGTGGCTTGTTCACTTTTTAAAAAATAATTAAATTTTCATTTAATTTAAGACTCTGTTTCTTCAGTAGGAGTTTCCGGGGTGGCAGGAGCTGCTTAGTCTTTAGATGAAGGGACGGAGCCTCCTCACCTGCCTCAGCAGCTGATCAGGAGAACCCGCCGTTAAGACTGACATTTCGTGACTGAGAGCAAAGTCCTGAAATTCATGAATTCGAAGGAAGTGACCTTGGCGCCGACACGCTCCACCTCCGGCAATCGGGCCTCTGTGCAGGCTTTGGGAAGCGCGACGTCACCGCGGGCTCCTGTGGGCTGGCTGCTTGCTGGCCACTGTGTCAACAGCCACCCCAGAAGTAGGCCTGAGGATGTGCGTCCAAAAGCAAGTGTCTGGGCTTCATCTTTACTGTCCACAGAGGGATAAAAGATGAAAGTCGTTTTTCTCTACCGATACTTAGGCGTAATAAAAAGGAAGCAGATGAGAAAGCCCTTTAATACACAGCAGGGCCAAGGAGAAGCTGGAAGCTGTCGCCTCGCGGGGTGGCGACGTTGGAAGTGGCATGGGACGGAGGAAAAGAAATGACTCAAGAGGCCAAGCAGTGAGAGAATGAGAGAGGGTCACCTAGAGGGGCCCCTCTGGAGACGCAGCCTCAGGGCTCACGTCGCTGGAGCAACGGCGGCCTTCCTGGCCCAGTCACACACACTTGCATAGAAGGGCTTAGATTCCAGGAGGGTGGGCAGTAGGGAGGTGCCTGGTGGGGATGTGGGTCGGGGTGTATCACAGTCCCCCACAAGCTGGGGGCAGGGAATCTGGGCAGTTGCCCTGAGGGACGCCAAAGCTGCTACTGCTGGGGCATCCTGCCTCTAATTCTATTTACACTTGACTTCCTATTGAAGTGGTCTAGCAGGTTATACTGATCTGCATGATGTCTCCTGCTGTTTTCAGCAGATACCCTCAAACCGAGACTTCTGTCCCGGAAGAGGCCTCTGCCTGACTCTATATTTTAACTTCACCGAGAACTTGGCGCCAAACTACATCCCAGGAACAAAGGGTGGGGGCTGGGGATCCCACAGGAAATATCGACTTCTGTGGGGTGCGCCACGGGGCTCGGCTTCCAGACTATCCACCAGAGCTGGGACAGGCGCGGGCTCTGCAGAAGCCCTGCCATCAGGTCAGATCAAAGGCCCAGGCTTCAGAAGGAAAACCCCGAGCCTCTGAGTCTGATGTTCCCTCCAGAATCTTCCATCCTCAACAGCCCAGTGTCAACTTTTAGGGCAGAGGTGGATCTGGGTTCCTGGAGCTCCTGAATTTCAGAGGTGGAGGGCAGAACTCGGGCTTATATTTTGCCTGGCGGTGTTTCTACACAACCAAAACTACAAAACAGAATCAAAGACAGAGGAGGAAAGTTGACTAGCAGGTATCAAATCTAACAGGAGGCGTGGGGCAGCGAGAGGGTTCACCAGAGACAGAGCGGGGAGCAGAACAGGCAGATCAGAAACACACTGCCGAGGGGAGCAGCGGGCGAGGCAGGAGAGGTCTGCCGCGCCCTGTGGGAATCTCCCCGGCCGGGCATCAAACTCGCGTCACCGCTGCTGACAGCTCCACAGCGCAGCGCCCAACCGCTGCGCCACCGGGGAGGCCCCAAAACTTGCCGTTTTTTAAAAGAAAGGTTTTGTGTGTTTCATAATGAGACTATTTTTGATGATGTAGAATAATACGCTTGGATTAACAAACATGAACAAAAATTAATTATCAGGAATACAGGAATACGCAAACAGAAGAGTGAATAACGGGAGTGGGAAGAGAAGCATGAAAAACCAAAGACCTGAAATGATGTGAAACAGCAAAGATGGACCGTTTTGGTTAGTATCCTGTTCTCTTTGGGCTTACACTACTTTATTTCAAGGCTTGTTTCAGTTTGTGTTCTAGTGATGCTTTGCAGCAGCAAAGAGTGAAACTTTATCACTAACTGTAAAGTAACATTCTTACTACCATATTATTACACTTACACTCTTATTTTAATGAATTCAAATAGGAGTCTGAACATAAGAAGGCTTCTGAAGGAAATTTTCACCTTGACAAGTTGTTTCATCAATGTGCTAAGAAACACGTAGCTCATTCTCCCTCTGTTCCTCCCGGGACAGACGTGAGCCGGCAGGAACCCGGCACTGCTGCCTCTGGGGTGTGGAGCTGGTGGAAAACTGTTCGCCGCTACTGTGAGCCCTTGAGGCTTTTTGTTTCCTTGTTTTGGTTTTGGTTTGCCTTTTCGTGCAGCTGTTTTTATCCCTGGCTGATGCAGAGACCATTGTTTTTCTAATACCCAAAGTCCCTGGGCCAGGACGGCAGAGCCCCAGGCTGGTGCGAGGTGTGGGGGAGTAGGGGCCTTTTTTTTTTTAAAGGTTTTTTTTTAAAGGTTAGCTTTTTCAATAAATGGTGCTGGGAAAACTGGACTGCTACATGCAAAAAAGTGAAGCTTGACTACTACCTCACACCATGGACAAAAACCAACTCAAAATGGATAAAAGATCTAGATGTAAGTCCTGAAACCATAAAAGTTATAGAAGAAAATATAGGCAAAACTCTACATGACATACATCTCAGCAAAATCTTTAAAGACACATCCCAAAAAGCAAAGGAAGTCAAGGAAAAGATAAACAGATGGGACTACATCAAACTAAAAAGCTTCTGTACAGCAAAAGAGACAATAATCAAAACAGACACCCTAGTAACTGGTAGAAAATCTTTGCACACGATACAGCCAATAAAGGACTGATAACAAAAATCTACAAGGAGCTCACAAAACTCAACAAAACAAAGTCAACAATCCAGTCAAAAAATGGGCAGAAGAGCTAAAAAGACACTTTTCCAAAGAAGAAAAGCAAATGGCCAACAGGTATATGAAAAAAAGTTCAACATCACTTATAGTCAGGGAAATGCAAATCAAAACCACAATGAGATACCACCTCACGCCAGTGAGAATGGTGCTCATCAAAAAACAGGCAACAACAAATGCTGGCGAGAATGTGGAGAAAAAGGAACTCTTCTACACTGCTGGTGGGAATGCAAACTGCCCAACCACTATGGAAAACTGTATGGCGTTTCCTCAAACTGCTAGAAATGGAGCTTCCATTTGACCCGGCAATACCACTTCTGGGAATCTACCCAAAGGGCACAAAAACACTAATCCAAAAGGATACATGCACCCATATGTTTACAGCAGCACTGTTCACAGTGGCTAAAATATGGAAACAACCCAGATGTCCAAAATAGATGACTGGAGCAAGAAGATGTGGTCCATATACTCAATGGAATACTATTCAGCAATCAAAAAACATAAACTATGCAATTTGCAGCAACATGGATAGAGCTAGAAGGGATCATGCTCAGCGAAATAAGCCAGAAAGAAAGAGAAAACTATCGAATGGTCTCACTTATAACAGGAATATCGGGGAGCCAAATAAGACTGCGACATTCAGCAAGGGAGGAGGGAAGGGCAAGGACTCAGGATGGGGAAGAGGGGAGCACAAGGGACTATGGTGATGGCTTCACAGGTGAACCGGTGATGGGTAACCTATGGGGAACACTCAATAATGTAAAAGATATGAATAACAAAAATAAATAAAATATTAAAAAGATTTATGTATTTATGCATACAAGCTGGGGTGCAGGCCAGAGGTGTGGGTGGTGAGAGGACTCCCCCACGTGTATGGCCACGCAGGGAGGCCTCCGCCTCTTGGTTATTGTGACGCCACGTTGAAGATGAACTTGCCAGTAGGTGCTCAAAAGTCAGCTCTCGATGCCTCCAGCTGAATACCCAGAAGTGGGATTGCTGCGCCGTACAGAAATGTCACCCAGTGAAAAAAACAGCAGTTTTCGAGGATGTGTTCTGTGTTTCTGTAGAGGGTGAAGAAAGACCGGACAGGACAAAGAGGGCTGGACGTAGCTATTACGTGCAGACACAGGTAAGTACGCGGGACGTTCTCGCCCCCTCACCGCAGGGCAGCCTCTTCGCCCCGCGGACTCAGGTGCCAGCGGAATAATGCGACGCCCGAGGGCCGTGCTCAGCTCCCCGGCCCGGAGCCCAGGAAAGGGCCAAGTAAAAGGAAGGCGTAAGTGAAAGAAAGAACGGGGAGCCCAGGCGAATGTGTCCTTCAAATGGCAGAGGTGAGTGTTCTCACGGCGCCACGAACGTCCGCAGGTGTCTCGTTCTGCACAATCACGGTTACAGCGTCACACTTTTAGCCAGGCCTCGCCCCTAGGCCCCGGGTTGGATGCGACCAGGAATCAGTAACAGGCTTTGGCTCCTCTTTTGGGGCAGAAGCACTGAAAAGTCTCCCTTATGTTCTGCATATAGGAAAGCTAACCAAAAAAAAAAAAAAAAAGGTTTCCTTTCATTTTATCTTAATTTGCTGGCATTTTGATTTATATTTTCTTTTTTCATCAAAATTTAATTGATTGGCTATTTGGCAGCTCCACAGAGGGACACCTCCCAGGGCCGACACCCCGTCTCCTCCTTCGGCTCTCCTCCCCACCCCGCCACTGCACCCCAATCCCCAGAGTTTTATGCAACCTAAGAATTATTTTTGTTGTGTTTTGTCAGTTCATTTTCTATTCATTTTCTAGAAGAGACATTCCTTAGATGGGTTGTACATCAAATATCCTTTAGAAAGTTCTGATTGAAGAATGAGGGCAGGAAACCTTTTATTGGTTTTAATAAATTGCCCATCCCCCAAAATGTTTGCGGGTAGAACGCTACCGAGAAGCAGCAGAACAGAGACCGCGAGGAAGCCAGGCCCTCCCAGAGGGGCAGCGCCCCCAGCCCCGCACCCCTTGGGGGGCGTGGGCCACACGCAGCCGGACAGACCGCAGGCAGAGCAGGCCAGCAGGGCAGGGGCAGCAAGTGTGGAAGGGCCAGCAAGACAAGGACCCAAAGCTCTGGGTCTAGTCCAGTGGCGGAGAGGCTGCCGGGGCCTCTACTGACGCCGGCTCAGGGCAGCACAAAGTGTGGCCCCAAGTGTCCGACTTCAACCTCGATTCTGGCCGCTGCGGTCAGCGGCAGGGCACTGGCCCCCACTTGCCGGAGAGGCTTCACCAGGCTCATCACCTGTGTGCCCCTCACCAGCACCGCCGCCTGCCGGGGTGTGGGGGCTGGAGATCCTGAAGTCCCGGAGGCGGCCCAAGGTCCTCCTTAAATGGTGGCCACTGTGAAAATGGAGTTCAGGGTCTGCATTTCAAGGGACTGCTCGGTGAGAACAGGCCCAACTAAGCCAAGAGGTCAGAGCCGGCACTTTTAAAAAGTTTATCAGCTCTATGATGTCCGATCAGTATCAGCTCCACGGCTTACCTGTCAGGTGGGATGTACAGAAGAGCCAGCTGGGGCATGGACAGGGGTGGGTGCTTTCTGCAGGAAACAGAACAGGCTACGCTTGCGTGTGTCGCCACGAGGAATGCCCAGAGTAGTGTCCACGTTTAAACTACACAGAAAGTCCTTGGGTGAAGTCCAGCAGCGAAACATAAAGAACAAATGTGTTCTGGTTCCGACTCTGGGCAGCGGCACTTGGACCTCATCAGCACGTCAGGGTGATTCTCTCCTCTGCTTGGGACTTTTATGCAAGTCATTGGAATGTGAACTTTTGAACTCCTTCCCCTATGCCTTGAAATCACTGCTGTGCAAATCATGCTTTTCCCAAGAAACGTTGCATCAGACACGAGCATGGCGATATCTTTGTCGACTATCAAAGTGGAGCAGGTGTGTTCGGTTCCTATTAGAGCAGCTTGTGTTTTGCCAAGTTTCTCCTTGAACTTTGCACATGCTATTCCTGTGAATTCAGCCTTCAGCTCCCAGCAAATGCACTTCTAATTCCCCTCCGTTTCTAAAGGGTAGTTTGGTTGTCAATTCTTTTCTTTCAGGACTTGGAGTATGTCATCCCAATGCTTCTGGCCTCCAGGATCTCAGATGAGAAATCAGCTGTTAATCTTCTTCTCTAATCTTCCCTAACCTGGTTATGTGGACCATGTGGAGAAAGGTGTGGTGTTGCCAAGGTATGAGAACTGTGTTCACCACTGAACGCCGCTTGCTGAATCACCCAGCACGTGTGTGAACGAGGCTGTTTTGCAATTTTTAGGATCTATGGTCCTGGCAATAGGCAGGGCACCTCACTGCGATTCTTCCCTGAAATATTTTCTGTACGAACAGTTCAGCATATTGGGGGAGGAAGTGCGATGGGCAGAACAGTGGTTGCTCCAAAGAGACCCACTTTCTCACTCCTGGAACCTGGGAACGTGCTGCCTCACCTGACCAAAAGGACCCTGCAGGTGTGGTCAGCTCAGGAGGCTGAGCTGGTTCCTCAGGTGGGGCTACTGTGGTCCAGGGCTCTTACAGGAGGCAGAGGTCCCTGTCAGAGCTGCACTGAGGGGCCGGGCAGAGGCTGGAGTGAAGGGACTGTGGCCCGAGGGGTGTGGGCGTTGCTGGGAGCTGGGAGAGGCAGGGGCAGATTCTCACCTGGGGCCTCCAGAGGGGACCCGTCTCCCCGATGCCGTGACGTCGGATGTCGGCCTCAGAGCTGCGAGATGACACATTTGTGGTTTTTTTGAGCCACTACATTGGTGATAATTGGTGACAGCCACAACAGGTAGATGATAGACATGAGTAGACCATGAAATCCTGGCTCACGGAGCAGCCCCCACGATGGCCTCCCGTGGCTGGCGCGTGTCACCTGCAGTGTCAGACCAGGGCCCGAGAGCAGCGCGAACAGCCCAACTGCTGAAGCAGTTTTCAAAAGGTAAAGTGCGGGTATAAAATTTGAACACACAGGGCCTCCCTGGTGGCGCAACGGGTTAAGCGCTGCACTGTGGAGCTGTCGGCGGCTGCAGCGCTAGTTCTATCCCCGGCCAGGGAGCTTCCCACCTGGCGCAGCAGACCTCTCCTGTGTCCTGCTGCCCCCTCAGCAGTGTACTTCCATCAATCTGCCTGTTCTGCTCCCCACTCTGTCTCTGGGGAATCCTCTCGCCCCCCACACCTCTGGCCTGCACCCCAGCTTGTGTGCATAAATAAATCAATCTTAAAAAAAATTTGAACACACATCAGATATTTCATTCCCCTTACTGACTCCTAAGACGACCAGCAGGACAGTGAAAACCACCCAAACCCACAGGCCAATGAGGGGCTCCGTGTTCACAGGTCGCTGCGTGAGGGACGCTGGGCTGTCCCGTGGGGCCACAGCCTGGCTTTGGGGGCTGCTGATTCCACTGGACAGAGATTATTCTATCAGAGAATAATCCATCAGAGATCTATCAGAGAAAGAAATCCTACGCTAACATGGACCTTCTCCAGGCCGAGGGGCCTCAATCAACAGCAAACAGTTAAAAGAGCCCCCGGGCTGCACGTCGGGATGAGGGTGCAGGACGGACCCGGCCTCGCCCTCACGTTCCCGGTGAACGCTTTTCCGCAACACTGGCCTCAGTCTGCGGCGCCCAGGCCCGGGGCCGGCAGCACAGAGGGAAGGGTAACGAGCCGGGGCCCCGCGGGCTCGGCCACGGCTCCGTCCTCTGGACGCGGGGGCAGCCAGCGGGCGTCTTGAGGCGACAGGGCCTGGCGATGCCGTGGCTCTGGAGCTGCGCGTCCTGGGCCAACAACGGAGGGAACAGCAAAGAGCAGAGATGGTGGCTGGTCACTCCGGAACGCAGAAGGGCAGCGCGGAGCCGCACCCCGACCGGAACGGCAGCTCCGCAGGCAGGACCTTGGCAGCCCTGGAGGCGCTTGTCTGCCACTTTACAAACGACCGGGAAAGTCGCTTACTGTGCCACCAGAAGCCTCTGTCTCAACACGGGGTTAGGCACGAGTCTCCACGGGGCCGGTCCAGAGCGTCTGCAGGAATTCACCAGGCGGTAGCGCATCCCTGAGTGGTGGGCTGTTTTAACGTGGGTGAGTGACTTGCGGAGTGAGAGCTGGTCTGTGCCACCACCCCACAGACAAGCACGGCTATTTTTAGGTAAGACGCGTCTGGTTTGCTGACACAAGCCAATCACCTGAAAAAAGATTTGAAAAGTCATCCCGAACGTTTATAGGAAATACTGACAAGGGCAGTCGCTATTCAGGGAGGGTTTTTAGTTCACACATTTTTTGTGATTGTTGTAAGACTTGTGTCGCTAGCAAAACCACACCTTTCCCTACAGAGTGACCAGGACACAAGACCCGCTGGGCAGTGGGCAGGGACCCGCAGTGCTGATTTGCACCACGAGATGGCGCTGCTCTGCTTCGAAACGCCTAAGGACCACGGCAAAGGGAAAACACCAGCAGGAGATGAAAAACAGCCTCGCCACCAGCTCCTGCAGGGGCGAAGGGTCTGGGTGCTGCCTGACAGCAGTGTGCGTGCGACAGCTAAGGGCACCGTCGTGGGAAGTGTCTCTCAAGCACGTTTCTGCGACCTCTGCAAGTGGGCGCTTCAGCTTTATGGACACGCACATATGAATAATCACATCTGGCGTGACTGCCTGTCTAGCCACACACCTGCACGCGTCGCGTGGGCCTGTGCTACACTCATGAACGTATCACACACACGCACATGCAGTCAGCACAGCCATGCGGGAGAAGCACACCTACATGCATGTACACAGACGTGTGTTATTAATGCAGGTAAGGACACACGGGAGCCAGGAAAACCAACGAGGGTGAAGCAGGAAATCACTGACTCACACAATTTAAATACAACATAGCGCACAAATAATCTAGGTCCAATTTAGGAAAATCAAAAAACGCAGATAACAAACATAACACTCAAATTACTGATAACCTTTCCATGCCGGCAGCGAGGCTGGCTGTTTTGGGGGTACTGGAATGTAGGAAGCTGAGGGCCGCTCCCGCTGCAGGCCACCGACCCTTTAGCCTTTAGCCCTGCTGTTGTCCGTGGCTGGTCCTGATGTCCCCCGCCCGCCCCCGTGGATTTGAGGATTCGGCCGCGCAGGCAAGTTGGACACAGGGCCGGGGCTGCAGTTCCGCCTCTGAGCGCCAGGGGGCAGCGGCGGCGCGGCCGGGGCCCAGGCCCAGGGCGCGCGCACCTGCGGGGAAGGGCTGGTGGTGCGGGCCTCGCCCGGGGGAGGCCGGGCGGAGGAGGGGGCAAGGCCAGGCCAGGCCACAGGCTGTGCACCGGCCCCCGGAGGCGGCCCAAAGCCCACCAGTCCTCCGAGACTGCCGGCCAGGCCTGCAAGCCCAGAAATACTACCTCTTAGCGGAATCGTGAGTTCTCTTAGGAAAGGGCGGTGTCAGCAACACACTAAATGGTAGAAAGGCTAATCTGGGCAAAATGAACGTGCACATGGATAGCTCCAAGACCAAAAAAAAAAAAAGTTCCCGAGGCACTGGATTCAAACATGATAAAATACATAGGAAAAGTTAACGATGTTTTTGCTTATATTTTCTCTTTTTGTATGTACAAAATTAATATGGGAAACAAATCTTGGTCTAATTAAGCCTAAATGAGTTCTTTCAAGAATTACACATAAACATTCCAAGTGATAATTGTGTTGCAGTTTAATTGGCGGGACGAAGGTAGCAGCGCATCAACGTCGGTGACACGGGGATTAGGGCAGCCGGGGCGGCGCCATCTGCTCCGCTCTGACGGCCGAGGGCGCTCACCTGTCCCCAGGTGCGCGGCGCCTGCTCAACACTCACTGCGGGCGCGTCCCTGCGCTCCTGACGCTCCGAGTGGGGACGAGAGTCTCTGCGTCCTGGGGAGACACCCGCGCGCGGTTCCAGGCGCGCGCGAAGCCGCTGCTGCGCCAACAGCTCCGGTTAGAGCAGGGAGTGGGCGGCGCCAGAACGGCCTCGGCACCGGGACGCGCCCCTGGACAGACCCTCCGCCTCGCTCTCGTGCGGGGCTGCACCCCTCGGGTTGGACGACGCGCGTTAGCGGTGCCCTCGCGTTTCCATCTGTGCGTCCTCCCGGTACCTCCAACTGCTTGCTCAGAACCCGTCACCCAAGCACCGCGAAGCTTGACACCGCCCGAACTGATCTGGTTTTCATTTCTCTTCCCCACGTCCAGGCCCCCCGGGCAGCGGCAGCGAGATGCCCCCCCACACCTGGAGGCGCCCGCCCCGGCCAGCTCAGCACCCGGCGCGCTTCTCCTGTCCGCCCACGGCGCGCAGCCCGGAGCAGGGAGCGCCTGCCTGTAGTTAAAGCGCCCGCTGGATCTCGTCTCCGCTCCAAGCTGTCGGCCGTTGTGCCGTAAACACTTCAGGAAGCCTCTTCAAGTCTCCCCAAATAATTGGGAAAATAAAGAATGAAAGAAAACATTAACAGGGGCAAGTCATTTTATCTCTTACTTCTTTTTTTGCTGTCAAGACGAAAATACCAACCTCCAAACAGAGATCAATGGACTTTTCGACAACACAAGATTGCACAGGGGTGAGAGGATCCGGAGTCTTAAAAGCAAAAGGCGCTGAAGTGAGTGGATGTCCACTGGGAAAGGTGACTCTGGCCCTTAACTCCCCTCACACAAACGGGCTGGAAGCAGACGGCAGACAGAAATGCAAACAGCGAAACCATAAAACCTTCAGAAGAAAGACCTGGGAGAAGATCTCAGCAATCTCGCAGAAGGCACAGATATCTTAGCTAGGACACAAAAATCATGAACCATGAAAATAACGACAAATTGGACAAATTGGACTTCAACATTCGAAACGTTTGCTTTTTAAAGGATACTATTTAGAAAATAAAAAGGCCAGTCGCAGGCTGAGGGAAAACATCGCTGCACACAGAGCTGAGGAAGGACTTGAACAATAATCTTTGAATAATTTAAAACTCCTCAGTAAGAAGACAACCCAGTAAAGAGAAAGGGGCAAGAGATTTGAATACAAGACCCCAAAAATGGCCAGTGGAGAAGGCGGCTTCGTGCACCCCATCTCCAGGGACTCTGGCTCGAGGAGCACAAAGTGACACCGTTTCACAGCAGCAGTCACGGCTAAGTGAGCGACTAGACACAGAAGCTGATGAGGGTGGGAAGCGATCACCGCTCTGAGCCACTCTCCGGGGCGTGTGAAATGGCTGTTATTCTGGAGAGCAGTTCCTCATAACATCAAACATACAAGGAGGTCAAAAAAGAAAAATAAATTAGGACAACAAAACCAAAACAAAAACCGTAGTAACATGCACATCCAGACAGGCCCCGCCAGCTGTGCGCGCGAGAGGCTCCGAGCCCTGTGCTGAGCCAAGATCCGGCGCCGAGTTTACGGTGCTCCGTGGGCGCCCCAGGCTGGAAGCAAGCACAAGTCCCAGCAGGGGAAGGGACAAAGGCACCTTCGCCTGCCCAGAGGCAGCACAGGCCACAGCGCGGCACAAAGAGGGAGCTGCTCGCCAATGCGGCGGGCCTGGAAACACCGCGGTGAAAGGCATCAGGGGCCAAAGCGTCTCGTCATCTAAAACCCAGAAAAAGTGGTTCATATCGAGGGAAGCGTGTCGGTGGGCACCTGGGCAGGGCTGGGGCTACCTGTGGCGGGGCGGAGATTCTCCTGCGAGCCAGGCGCCCTGGCCCAAGCACACCCACGCGGCACCGCCAAGGGGCGCGTTTCCCTGCATGGGAATCGCGCTCTGGTACAGAGGACTCCAGGGGGAAGGATTTCCATGCCACCTTCCCGGGATCTGCAAGGCTCTGGCTTCCCAAGTGCACAGTGAACACAGCCGAACCTAACGGGCCACTCTCTTTGGAGGGAGCAGTCACCTCAATTGACTTTTCTTTGACGAGGTGTCAGGAGGTGGCTTTGGGTTCTGGAAGATGAAAGTTCTGTGGGCAAAGCACCAGCGGGGCTCATTATTGGGAGTGGAGGCTCCACTTGGCTCCTCCGGCTGGGGGGGGCCGGGGGCGGGGGCCTCTGAAGTCGCACTACAAAGGGCCCCTCGCTCACCCACGATTTTCCCTTTGGGGATAATGGACTCCCAGGCGGCTGAGTGAGAAGACGCCTCGGAAATGATCCAGTCCGGCCTCCGCTGCCGCTGCCGCCCCCTCCCCGACTGGCTTTCTCATTATCGCCTCCCTGGGGCGGAGGCAGCCCGCGGACTTTCATCTTCGGGTCTTCGAGGGCCTCGCTTATTGGCTTCCCTGGATGCACTCTTCTGCACCGCTGCACTTCGTGGCTGACCTTTTTGCACCCCAAGCAAAGGTGAAAGTCACTATGGAAACCGGAAGGAGACTCCCACAGGAGAAACCACGTGCGCCAGGCCTGTTGGTGGCCGGCCCCATACACGCAGATGGGGGACTGCAGGGCTTGGGGTGTTCGGGAGCCCCCTGCTTCTCAGGGGCCCCCTGCCGCTGACGACGGGGACGACACTGGTGGGCGCTGCGTTGCGGCGGTGGGAGGTGTGCAGGCGGCCACTGCGGGGGGCTTCTCTCCCCCAGTGAAGGCGTTGGAAGAGGCAGGGGAGGGTCTCTGTTCAAGGACCTGGTGTAGGGGTCCCCCATCTCGGCTAACACCAGGTGGAGAACAAAAACCGTGATTTCAGAGCTCGGAAAACGGGGCAGGAAGAAAACACAAGACAGGAAACGGGGAGTAACTCACGGGGGGAGGCAAGCTCCCGCCACGGCGGCCAAGAGCAGAAGCTGCGGCCGCAGGAGGACCCCGTCAGGAGGGCGGGCCTGGCTTCCTCCCGCCTGCGCGTGACCCCTGAGCAGGCCCTCGGCCTGGCCTGGTCAGTGGGACCCGCACCTCCAGCTCGCGGCTCTGCATCGACGCCTGCACCGGCCGAGGCACTGACAGGTCCTGGTTCTGTTTGGACTCTCCGTCCCCGGCACTTTCTCGCTTCTGGAGGTAAATGCCACCGCCCCACGCCGCGCCCGCGGCTCCTCCAGCCCCGCTGTGGTCCCCGCTGCCTGGCGCCCCTCCTGCTCTGCCGGGGGAGTGTCCTGCCCCCGTGTGGTGCTGTCAGCGGCTGCGGTGGGCTCTGCAGCCTCGCTGGGGCCTGCACCGGGCCTCTGCCCCCCCTGCCTGGCCCCAGCCAGTTTTGTCTGGGCTGTGGTTTGTGAAAGCGCCGGCAGCCGACAAAGCCCGACCCCACAGAAGCGGCGACTTCATTCCCTTCACGCAAACCCGTCCCCAGCAGGCGCTTTCCGGTATTCTGTGAGTGCGGCCTTACCCGCAGCGACTTAAAATGTGAACAGCCCGCCCCCAACCCCCATTTCCTCAAGAGGACGACGTTTAGGGGTTTAGGGGGTGGGGCCGCTCAACTTTAGAGGGCAGCAGCCCCCCAGCCGCCTTCCAAAGTCACTCCCGTCCCTGCAACCGTCATCTACCCGAATCCTGCCGACACCCAAAGCTACCAAGACCCCTGAGCCCTCTGGCGCCCCGTGGGGTCAGGACAACTCTCGGCGCCTGCACGGAGCGGGTCCCGGGCTGCTGCCGCGGGCTGAGCCTGCGCGAGCGCAGGGGCCTGGGCTCCGGCTCAGGGCCGCTGGCCGTCTCTGCCCGCCCGGGGCCGCCCTGGCCGCTGCGGCCCTGCGGGCGTGTCCCCCGCCGCCAGCGGCCCGACTCGGGGCCTCACACCCCTTCCTGGACTCGTGCGGTCTTGGGGCGGCGGTCTGGGTGCCGGCCCTCTCTTGGGGGCCCTCGCCACGCGGCTGGCGGAGCAGCTGACCAGCCCGTTTGGGGCTCGTCTCCCAGAACTCGGACTCGGACGCCAGGCCTGGGGCGCCTCTGCTACTGGGGGTGTCCCGTGGGCCTGCTCTGCTGCGGCGCGGGCGAGGGCCCCGTCCCGGCTGACCCCGTGGACCCCGTTTCTCCGCCGCCTTAGATTTTACAAACCGCGACGTGCCTGAGATGGACGCCCTTGTCCCGGTGGGCTGTGTCCCTGGCGGTCGCCGTGTCCGAGGGGGCCACCTGGACACCGAGTCGCGCTGCCCGGCACAGGAGAGGGCGGCTGAGGGCGTGGCGTGGCCGAGAAGGAAGGACGGGGGCAGCGCCACGCGGCCCGAGCCCGTCCTGGGGCGGCCCGGCGACCCCTCGCCTCTCGCCAGAGCGCATCCGCGGCGGAGCAGCGCGCCCTTGTCCGGGGTGGTCTGGGAGCCCCGCGGAGTCTCGGGCACGGAGGCGTGTCCAGGCCTGGACCTCTGGCCCTGCCGCGGCCTGGGCCAGAGCCAGCCACCCCCTGACAGCCTCCGCGGTGGCCGGCCCAGAGGTCTGTGGGGGACACCCGAGCCCCCGCGTGCCGGGAGCTGCCCCATTCGGCGCCGCAGGACGCGAGAGACTGAAGCTGTTTTCACGGGCCGAGGCCCAGCAGAGGCCGACACGCGCGGACGCGCAGAGGGAGGACAGCGTGGCCGCCGCGGAGGCACCTGCTGGACCTGAGGGGCCACATGCGCTCGCCCTGGGGGCAGGCCGGGTTCCAGGGGCATGGGGGCGCCCGCGCGAGAGCACGGGTGTGCGGCAGAGGCCCCAGACCCCACGCAGCTGCAGGTCTGACAGAAGGGCCCCCCCGTGCTGCGCTGCGGCTGGACGTCTGCTCTGTCCTCGGTGCCTGCAGGCCCCGAGGGGAGAGGCCGGGCTCCCGGGAGCTGCCTCCAGCGCCATCTGGGAGGAAGCACACTTTGCACAGTCCTATTCTCAGCAAGGGCTGTCTCCACGCTGGGAATTCAATAAAGCCAAATTCCGCAGCTGTCTCAGTCCAAGCCACGGAGAATGAGCCTGAAGCCGGCGGGGCTGCGGGGAGCAAAGGCGGGGCCTGGAGGGGCCCCTCGAGCTGCCTCCTTCCCTCCTGCTGCTCTCGGACACCCTCTGGGTGCTTCCATCTCCACCTCCTGCTCCCGCCACGCCCAGCTGCTGGTGGAGCCGCGGCCCTGGGGGCTGCTCCCTCGGGGTGTGCGGTGGGGAGGCGGCCCCGGAGGCGCTGGCCCTTCAGGAAGGCGCAGGCCAGACCGGAGTCCCCAACCGGCTCGGTCCTCCGAGACCCTGGGATCACCACAGCCTTCTCGCGGCCTCATCTCCAGAGATGAAGCCCTCCTGGCACGGCAGTGATGGGCTCCGGCCCCGCCAGGGCGGTGCCCGCGGGCCTGACGCTGCGTGTGCAGGGACGCGCCACGGCGGGCAGCGGTGGACAAAGCGCCCTGGGCACAGAGAGCCCGAGCCGCGCGAGAGGCACGGGCCGGTGTGAGGACCCGGCACACCCCTCCCTGCCCCGGCAACAGGGCACAGCTTGGGCGCGGCCGTGGCACCGGCCCCACGTGTGGGGGGTTCGGTTTGGAGAGCGTGCCAGTCGGCCTGAACGAGGGCATCCTCGGGGCTGGGCAGCCGGGGGACTCAGGCCGCAGGACGCCGAGACTCGTGGAGACAGGCTTCCCGGGCCTCTGCTCGTCAGCCTGACTGTGGACCTCAGCTCCCGCCCCTGCGCTGCCCCCTGCCCGCGGACGGGGCCGCGGGGGACCTGTGCCCGCTGCTGGCTCGGCCCCTCCTCCGGCAGCGCGCTTCTCTGAGGCGTCGGGCGCCGACCTGAGGCCTAGGAACTCTCACAAGGATGAGGAGGACATAAGCTTGGTGGAGGAGGCTGAGGAGCAGGGAGGCTGGGAGCAGGGAGGCTGGGAGCAGGGAGGCTGGGAGGCTGGGAGGCTGGGAGCAGGGAGGCAGGGAGGCTCAGAGCAGGGAGCCTGGGAGGCAATAATCACCAGGGAAGGGAGCTAATCAGAGCCAATTTCCTGCTTCTCAGATGTGACTCAGTCTGGCTCTGAATTCACTCCATGTGAATGAACGGGATTGAGACCAAATGTAATTAAAACGCTAAGTGCGGCGCCGCGGCCCTGGTGGAGATAAGCGCTCCCAGGGAGCAGGCCGTCGGGCCTGGCTGGCCCCATGCTAACGTGTAAACGCGGGTTTTCCTGGAAGAGTCAAACAACGAGCCATCGACATCTCAAATGGTAAACACAGAAGCGTTTCCAAGAGAAAACTACAAAATGTTTTCAGTGGAAATTAAAGAGACGCGGCTGGGTGGGACGCCCGCGGATGCTCCGCCTCAGACCCGCCCCCCGCTTCTGTTTTGGGGAGACAAGGCCCCCTCCGCTCACCCCCAGACACTCGTGGCTGGCACGTCCTCCACTTCATATATGATTGAATCATAATATTTTTTGTTTAAAGTACTCGTAAACGCCGCTACACGCAGGCCTGACCGTCTGTCTGTGGCCTCTCTGCCTGCCCACCTCGGCCCCGTCGCTCTGCCGCGGCTCCCCCGGCCACACGCAGGCGGGTCAGTCCCTCGGCCACTGCGCTGTGGTCCATGTGCTCGCCCTTCTTGGGGGCTGTGGTGCCCACTCCCGGCTCCACCAAGGCCGAGCCCCGATTCTCCTCGCACACGGAGCGGGCGTTTCTGGAGGGCAGAAAGGACAGGCGCGGCCTTCCTGAGCATGTCCGACTGTGCTCCTGAGCAGCCGGACAGCTCCTGCCCCTACAGTCACGCGGGCGAGCGGCGGCTCCTTCCGTTCCGTCGCACAGCTGGTACTGGAGAGTCGTGTAACGCGGGCTTTTCTATGAGGCTGGGCCGGCCTGGTGAGGGGCTGTCCCAGAACCGCCGGGGATGAGGGACAAGCCAAGCCACCCCACGGGCCTCTGCAGGGGTTTGGGGGCGCCTCCCCTGCCTGATGAAGCAGGACGTGGGGCTGGCGTCAGAGCGTCGGGGGAAGCGCAGCAGAGGGGTGGGAGCGCTGGGCTCCGGGGGCCCTGGGTGAGGCTCCGCGGAGGCAGGGCTGGACCTGGGCAGCGGCCACGGAGGAGGGGCCCTGGGGACTCTGGCCCAGCCCAGCTGACAGGGGCAGACCCACACAGCCCTGGGGGCGCCCGGCCAGAAGGCAGGAAGGGGTGTCATGGGAAGATGTCTTTGGGCGCAAGGCTAGGGTGAGAACACGCGCCGCCCCAGCTCTGCCACGATGCGCCCCACAGTGACACGTGAGATGGGGTCCCCGCCACCAGCTTGCCGCCTCTGAAGTGTGGGTCCTGGCGCTGCAGAGAAAGCAGGTCCTCAGCTGCCCCGCCCTCAATCTGTGGCCCCGGTGGCCTGCAGAGAGAAGGCGGGGGGGAGTCCATGACCCCGGTTTACAGCGGGGTCCCATCAGGCCCCTGCCCGCACACACGTGGGAGCTGCGGGGCCAGGGGTTAACCCCGGCACCGGGACAACAGGGAGCCTGGCGTGGATGCCCGAGAGTCAGCCCTGACGGGGTGGGCGCGGGAGGAGGCACGCGGGGTCGCCGCCAGGAGGCCGGGGTGGTCCTCGCTCAGAAGCTGCCGGCACCCCCTGGCCGCAGGGAGCCTGCGCTGAGCCCGGCCCTGGCCTGCAGGGGCTACAGCAGGTCCCGTACCTGGGTGGGTGCCAGGTGCCCGCGAGACACAGTGACATGTCAAAGGTCACTGTAGGGCCTGGGCAAGGCCTGGCAAAGGGGCTGGCGCTGAGTGGGGGTTCTGTCACCCCCAAATCCACAGGCGGCAGGCGGGCAGAAGGGAAAGTAGCCATTTAGAAGGGCCAATCAAAAAGGCCAGAAGTAACAAGGGTCCTTGGGAACGTGGAGGACAGAGCCTTGTGCACTGCTGGCGGGAATGCAGGTTGGTGCAGCCCCTGCAGACAGTACGGAGGGGCCTCCCTGGTGGCACAGGGGTTGGGTGCTGCACTGCGGAGCTGTTGGCAGGGGCGACGTGAGTTCAATGCTCCGCCGGGGAGATTCCCACACGGCGCAGCAGACCTCTCCTGCCTCGCCCGCTGCTCCCCTCAGCAGTGTGTTTCTGATCCGCCTGTTCTGCTCCCCGCTCTGTCTCTGGTGACCACTCTTGCCGCCCCAGGCCTCTGGTCTGTACCCCAGCTTGTATGCATACACAAATAAATCTTAAAAAAAAAAGACAGTACGGAGCCTCCTCCAAAAGTTAAAGGAAGAACATAAGAACACCAACTCAAAAAGACATGTTGCCCTGGAGCACCGCAGCACTAATCACAACACCAGAGACACAGAAGCAAGGAACATGCAGGTCGTGGCTGAAATGGGAGATGCCGTCTAAACACGCGGGGGAGTACTACTCAGCTCTGAAAAGTGCATGAACTCTTGCCACTGGTGGCAACATAGGTGGACCGGCCGGGGAGGACGCTGAAGTCCGAAGGAGGAAGACAGACACCGGATGGCTTCACGTTTCTGTGGGACATAAAGCCGACCGCAGGGTAAAGGGATGTGATCAGCATTTCCCGCCCTCCGCGCGGGCGGGCGGCTCCTGCAGCGTGGTGCGGGCGCGCGCGGGGGGCACCTGGGCCAAGACTCCGAGCACGTGCCCTCGGCAGCAGAGGCCCGAGGGGCGGGAGGAGGAGGCCAGAGCCCAGAGGGAACAAAGATTCGCGGGGCAGGGAGGCCGACATCTCAGATGGCCGCGACGCCCCAGTGCGCCTCGGCCTCTGCTCACTGCACCGCAGAGCAGAAAACACACGTCCCCTGCGGCCCGGGGCCCAGCGCAGCGGCCCGTCAGCCACCCAGCGGCGCCCGGGGCCCACAGCCCTGCCCCTCAGCCCCCGTCCGCCCTGCGCGCGGCTGCCTCGCTGCGGATGGTGCAGAGAGAGCATTAAAGGCCTAAAAAAGCCACTGAGGGCTCCGGGACTCCCCTTCCCCGTCTGCCCGGGGCCTGGAGCACCTTCCCCGGGCCCAGCTGGCGCCCCCACAAGCCAGAAGCGCATAAAAGCAGCCCTTGGAGGCGCGGGGCAGGGCGCGGGGTGCTGCGTCCCGCCTCTGCCCGCGGCTCCTCCTGGGTCACCGCCCTGCCCGGCACAGGGCGCGTGTCCAGGCGCCTCTAGGGCGCCCTCCCCTGGCGCCCGCCCGAGCGCTCGTCGGTCCCGCCCCCGCCTCCGCGCCCGCCCCAGCAGGGGAGCCGGCCTCGCTCACCGCGGGGGGACGGCGCTTCCTCCTGCAGCCCGGGCGGCTTCCCGGGCCGGGGCCGCCCGCCGACCCCGAGGCCCCGGCTCCGCAGCCTCCGCGCCCTCCGGGGCCCACGCGGCCTGTCGGGCCCGGCGCGGGGGCGCGGGTGGGGCTGTGGCCACGTCGCGGCGTCGTGGCGTCACGAGCGTGACAACGCGGGGGGGGGCGAGGTGTGACGTTTGTGCGCTTCTGTCCGCGCCCCATGGTCACGTCGCGGCGTCGTGGCGTCACGAGCGTGACAACGCGGGGGGGGCGAGGCGTGACGTTTGTGCGCTTCTGTCCGCGCCCCGTGGCCACGTCGCGGCGTCGTGGCGTCACGAGCGTGACAACGCGGGGGGGGGGTGGGCGAGGCGTGACGTTTGTGCGCTTCTGTCTGAGCCCCGTGGTCACGTCGCGGCGTCGTGGCGTCATGAGCGTGACGTCTGAGCGCTTCAGTCCGCTCCCATGGCCACGCCGCGCGCACGCGCACGCCGCCCCGCGCACGCCGCCCCGCGCACGCCGCCCCGCAGCCCCGAGCTCCTGGGGGCTCCCGCTGGCGCTCGGTGCGCGGTGCCGGGAGGCTCCCCCTGGGTGAGTGGGGCCTCGGGCGGGCGCGGGCATGTGGCCTGCGCCTTCGTGCGGTAACAGCCGGTGTTGGTGTGTTTGGGGGCGCAGGACCCCTCGGGAGTCAGTGTCACGGGGCGCCCACGCCGGGGCTCCCCGGGTGCCTCTGGCCGTGGGTGCCGCCGGCCGTGGGTGCCGCTGGCCGTGGGTGCCGCTGGCTGTGGGTGCGCCTGGCCGTCGGTGCCGCTGGCCGTGGGTGCCCCTGGCCGTGGGTGCCCCTGGCCGTGGGTGCGCCTGGCTGTGGGTGCCTCTGGCTGTGGGTGCCTCTGGACCCCGGGTACCCTTGGCTGTGGGTGCCCCTGGCCGTGGGTGCCCCTGGCCGTGGGTGCCTCTGGACCCCGGGTGCCCCTGGCCGTGGGTGCCCCTGGCCGTGGGTGCCCCTGGCCGTGGGTGCCCCTGGCCGTGGGTGCCTCTGGACCCCGGGTGCCCCTGGCCGTGGGTGCCCCTGGCCGTGGGTGCCCCTGGCCGTGGGTGCCCCTGGCCGTGGGTGCCCCTGGCCGTGGGTGCGCCTGGCCGTGGGTGCCTCTGGCCGTGGGTGCCTCTGGACCCCGGGTGCCCCTGGCCGTGGGTGCCCCTGGCCGTGGGTGCCCCTGACCGTGGGTGCCCCTGGCCGTGGGTGCCGCTGGCCGTGGGTGCCCCTGGCCGTGGGTGCCCCTGGCTGTGGGTGCGCCTGGCCATGGGTACTGCTGGCACTGGGTGCCCCTGGCCCTGGGCGCTGCTGGGTGGCCGTGGCACCGTGGCCAGCCCAGCGGGGCGCTGACCGGCGGCTGTGCTGGGCGTGGGGCCGCAGGGGAATCTGTTTTCTGCTTGACGGTGCAGCGAGCCTGAGACGCACGGAGGAGTCGCGCCCATCTGAGACGTGTATTAGCCACGTGGTCGGTTTTGTTTCTCTCTTTGATTGTTCGGACCATTAGCACCGTGGGTATTTCTAGCTAGAGATTTCTTTGGCACCATCGTGTAATTACCTCAGAACTGCGTTTCCTTGAAACATGGGTTATTTCCCTTGCAGAAAATGATAAAATTAGCTGGTTTCCTTTCTCCCCAGCCCCACTCCTCAACGACCTCTTTTGAATTTATTAATATGATCATTCATAAGTTTGTCTTGGTTCTAGTCTACATATTTATGTTTTAATTTCCTTGTTAGCCCCGAGCTGTATTTTAAAGCTCCCAGCGACTTGGGTGTAAGCATGCCAAGAACTTGCTCTGGCTTCCACGTTTCTTGCCACGTTTCTATCCACCGACTCCTTTCTGCAGTGTAGGCCTGCGGCACACACTCTCGTCTCCGGCTCACCCTGCGCCCACTTTGCCTTAGCCCAGTGTTTAAACATCACGGTACACGTGTCCTCGCCCGTCCAGTGTCTGTTTATCGCGTCTGTCTGTCTGTCTCCCACCCCTAACGACTCACCTTTGCCGTTGTTGCCTGAGAACGGCCGTGGATAATATGTAAATAAGTGAGCACAGCTGGTTTTCAATAAACTTTACTGACAGATGCCAGTGTCTGGGTGGGTTGCGTCTGGGGCCATAAGTTGAGACCCTTACTCGCATGGCGTCCAGGGGCGCTGGCCGCCAGGACACTGGTGTGCTCACCAGGCTGTGTTGTTCAGAGATTTTATTTTTATTTATTTATTTATTTTTTAAAGATTTATTTATTTATACATAGAAGCTGGGGTACAGGCCAGAGGCGTGGGGCGGCGAGAGGGTTCACCAGAGACAGAGTGGGGAGCAGAACAGGCAAATCAGAAACACACTGCTGAGGGGAGCAGCGGGCGAGGCAGGAGAGGTCTGCCGCGCCATGTGGGATTCTCCCCGGCTGGGCATCAAACTCATGTCGCCGCTGCCAACAGCTCCACAGAGCTGCACTTAACCCGCTGCGCCACCAGGGAGGCCCTGTTGAGAGATTTTATTGGGATTTCGCTTATTAAACCTTTGGCCATTCCAGCCCCTCTTGCCCCCCACTGGAGTTCCGGCCAGTCAGGGTCCTCCCTTCAGCCCCTGCTCGGTGGACCTGGAGACCAGCTCCCAGCTGCAGCTCCCGCGGGGTCAGCACAGCCGGCTCTGCTTGCCCAGGGAATCCCAAGTGGTTTTGGGGCTCTGTGCCAGGGACTGGGGGCCAAGGCCAGCGTCATCGTTTACCGAGCCGCAGCTCTTGGGAGTGTCTCTCTGGATTCCCACTTTGGGTTTCCTCTCCCTCTGTCTCTCCAAGACACAGAAGGGGCTGGCACCAGCCTCCTCTGCCTTCCTCTGGGGGCAAGTTGGAAGCCGTGGATTCTGGGGAAAGACCTGGAGGCCATTTATCTCCACTCTTCCTTCCTTTGGTTCTGGGAAAGGGCTCTCTGAGGCTTGCACCTGGGAGGCCCGCCGCTGACCTGGCCAGACCCATCTACCCCGCGGGTCCAGCAGAGGACGTCGTCGTGGGGTCGAGACCTGAGAGGCAGGCGTTCCAGGTCCTGGCCACGCGTCGTTCGCTCATCTCTCCTCGTGTTCTTGCTTCTGTTCCAGCAGCTTCGTTTCTGCACAGATCGGTCTATTTCTCTCCTGTCCGTCGAATATAATTTTCTTGTCCCAGTTCCTGTCTTTGGCAGCTGGTGTCTCCCTTTGGTGTTTCTCTCTGAGATCTTTGAAAGCTCCAAATAAAAGTGCCCGGGTTTATGTGGCGTGAATAATGCATGAATCCACCGCTTGCGATGCCCGAGACCCGGCTCCTTGTAATGTCACCCATTACTCCGTATGGCAAAAACAGTGGGAGAAGGTCGATACGGTTGCAGATAATTAGCAATTGATTAGCACCTGAAACGCTAAATAGAAAGACACATCCCCCCAGGGGCTTCCGGTGCTAAAGACGAGATTCTGAATCAGGCAGATCTTGGTGTGGGGACTGTGCTGGAGAGAAATCTCTGGATTAATGTGAGCACGCGTCCAGGTAAATACTGATTTGGGGAAAGAGACAGGAACCATTGCCAGGTATTCATTACAGTGTCTTTGGTTAAAGAAGATCTGTGATCGGGAAGCTGAAATCTTGGTAAAGCTTTTGTGGTGAAAATTTGAAAAACTGATATTACAACACCAGTGAGCCTTCTCCTCTCCTGGGTGTATATAATATTTTGAAGGAGTCTCTTTCTCTTTCTGACCTTTCAAGGAAGACTCACAAAAAGGTGAACTCTTGGGTGGGCACAGTAGGGGGTGAGGTGGTGGGGCTGGGAGTTGGGGCACAGCCAGGCCAGGCCGCGCCACCTGGAGAAGGCAGGGGGTGGGGTGCCCAGTGATGCAGGTAGGGCTGCCCGAGACTGGGTTTCTGGTGCCTTCCGTCCTGCGCTCAGCCTCTGACTCCTGTGGGGAGTGACCCTGAGGGCGCCTCCTTCAAGTGGGGTGATCGAGCCTCTTCAGCCCAGACTTCCTTTACCGGAAGGCGGGCTTGGGCCGCGTCAGTGAGTGAGCACAGACCCGGCATCCTGGGTGTCTGCAGCGAAAGCCTCAGCGGGGCCTTGGGCGGGGCCTTTAGGTTTCTGCAGAGGGGCCCGTGGCTTCACAGCGTGGGTGGGGCTTGGGAATGGGCCTTTACGTAAGAAAAAGAGACACCCCCAAACGGGGGGCGGGAAAGAGACGCATGGTACTCGCAGACCAGTGCCTCGAGGAAGCAGACCCTCAGACGCCAGCCCCGGCCTCCGTCATCTTTGCCGTCCCTGGTTGTTACTGCTCAAGCGGGACGCCCTTGGGGGCCGGGCGTCTCCTGAAGCCGGCTTTGCAGGCTCCTGCGCCCACCGCAGACCCGCTGATCTGGCGGGTCCTTCATGGCGATCGGGGGACCCGTCTCGGGATGCGTCAGGGCTTGGGGTCTCCGCTGGCCTGGGGCTGAGGCGGCGGGGCTGGCTCCGGACGCTCACCCGCTGCGGGCTGGGCTGCCCCCGGGCCTGCTGCTGACCTAGGCACGAGGGGGCTGCCTGCAGGTGAGGAAGTCCCCCGGGGCCAGCGGGCAGCCCCGGACCTCGGCACGGCCTGTGGCCACGCACCCAGCTCCTGGGGAGGAGCAAGGCCAGATGTGGCCGTTGACTGCACACCAGAGCTGTCTGAGTTCTGCTCAGCCCCCTCGAGTCCTGCGCTCTGCAAGTTCCCCGAGTAGCCGAGCTCCGAGTCGCTCGTGAGGTCTGAAGCGCACACTGGGTGATGTCCAGCTGTCCGCCCAGTCCGACGGGCCCACTACAGTCGTTAGAAGATACTAGAAAATGCTTCTTTTAAGCAGTACCTGGATCTATCTTTCCTCCCATTTAAAAAAAAAAAATAGGCCAGGTAGCCCTTGTGGGGAGAGGGGAGGGACCATCAGAACTACCCTCAAATCTGTCAGGGGCCCCCACCAGATGTCCCGGCTGGCAGTGGAACCCCGCAGGCGTAGGCCTGCTGTTGGCTCTGGAGTAGGAGCCAGTGGCCCTCACGACCAGTGGGACTGGTGACCAGGAGGTAGGTGGGCAGAGCTGGGGGTCAAGGGCAGCGAGGCAGCTCAGTGGCCGACAAGGGCCCTCCATGAGCAAGGAAATCCGGGGACACCCATGCAGAATGCCAGGGCGCTCCCTGTGACCGCCTGCTCTGCCAGCTGCTGCACTGACCGGGTTTCACGGTGCAGCCGGTGTCCACCTGCCGGCGCTGCCCGGGGTGTGAAGGTCTGTGGCCTCGTGGGGACGGCAGGCGGGATGCCTGCAGGTGGTGTCCAGCGTGCTGGAGGGGAGCCCTTAGCTTCGTAGCTGGGCAGAGAGGCCAGCATGTCTGCTCGAGCGTTTCAGCTCAGCTCTCCTGTGGTCCGCCTGGATCCCAGGGGAGGGGCAGCAAGCCCACTTTCCAGGGCCGGGGTGCCCGAGAACTGGTAGCCATCCTCATTTGGCCACAGAGACTCCCCAGTGAGAAGTGCGGAGCAATAGCCAAAAGGCGGAAAGCACCCGATGCCCATCCACGAAAGGACAACGAAATGTGGTGTAGCCTGTGTGTACCGTGGAATATTACTCAGCCCTGAAAAGGAAGTCCTGTGCCATGCTGTCACAGGGATGGAGCCTGAGAATGCGCCAGAGTCCTGTGAGCTCCCCGGAGGGGGCAGACTCAGGGAGGGGCGGGGCTTTCTGTTGGGCAGCGTTTCACTTTGGGAAGATGAAAAACGTTCTGGTGATGAGCGGGGGAGTGGCGGCACAGCGGCGGGGAGGGCTGCATGCCCTCACACACGTGAACACAGCAGGGCAGCGCCTTCCTGGTGTGTGCATGTGACCGCACGCTGTGGATCAGGAAAGCATATTGACACGCTCCCTGGGGCGGGTGCCTGAGTGTAGACGCCTCTGGCATTTCCATTCGTATCTGACCTTTTCAAAGGGCGAAGGACTCAGACCCTAGTGGCTGTGAGTCTCCCTCACCCCTCCAGGTGTTGGCGCCTGGTCTGATTGCTTTCAGTCCGGGGTGAACTCGACCCCCTGAGATACACAGAAGCACAGATATTTCTACACTCCGCACCCGTCAAGATGAACGATCTGTTCATTTGTGTCTGGACGGTTTCTTGGCCCCGGGAGAACGTGTCTGTGCATTATTAACGTTGTCTTGTTGCCTTATTAGAATGAGCAAGAGCCTCACTAAGGAGAACTCCGCTCACCTGTCAGCACCTCCCAGCCACGTCTGCCGGTGCGAATTGGCTGCGTTCCCCGCCCTCGGCAGCGTGACCGACAGGCCGCCGGCCGTCTGCGGGGCTGGGTGTTCTGTTGCCTTTCCCCGAGCGGGTGGCTCGCCGCTCCGTGTTCTTCTAGAGGTTTGCGCTGAGAGCTCGGGGGAGGCGCAGCACACGCGTCGAGGCCGGTGCTCGGGCCGCGCACCACGGGCGGGGCGTTTCCACGAAGCAGTGCGCCCCGGGGGAGCAGGCTCCCCGAAACCCTGGCCCTTCCTGCCGCTCACCCCCTTCCCGGCCGGGCTGCATCTGGACTCCCAGCGGAAGCCGGGTTTGGTTTCCTGCCTTTGAACCTGTTTCACCTGGATGCTCCTGGGCGCACCTGTGGTCCCGCGGCGGCGGCTGCTTCTGCGCAGGCTGATTGGGGGCAGCTCGTGCCGAGCCGCTTGTTCTCCTCGAGACTGGCTGCGGTCACCGCTCCCTGCTGCTGTCTGCGCGGAGTGCTGCTTCCGCGACCTCGTCCGAGCCCTTGGGGCGGCATCTGCCTCCCTGCCGGGGCTGCAGAGAAGGCGACGACCGGCCGCCAGGTACGCAGGTCGGCTGCTGGGCTTGTGCATGCCGGGGCGTTCTAAGGCGCTGCAGCCATCTGTGTCCGTTGCTGTGTGATTTGGGGGTGCAGGCACCCCCTCCAGCTGTGTCATCACACTGCCCCCAGGGCTCCCGCATCCTCCAGCCAGGTCTGGGGCGCCCCCCGCCCCCCGCAGGCTCGGCGCTCCCGTCGGTGTTGTAGGTTCGTCTGGTTTCGTTTAGACGTTTTGTGTCTTCGGTCCCAGTGACCTGTGTGTCCCTCTGCCCTGCGTCCTCTTGCTTTTTCTCATGGGTCAGAGCCACGCTGCCTTCTCGGGGGCGCCCCGGGGCGTGCCCGGCGAGACGGGGCTGTGCCGACCGCGTTTGGCCGGACCCAGGAGAGGTGCTTGGTCTCGGTTCTGCGGAAGAGCCTCAGTCTGTTTGCCAGACGAATGAGCAAAAAGCACAAATCGTGCTCTTTAAAATGAGACGTCTCAGGTATGGGCTGCGTTTCCCTCGAATCGTGACGCCTGGGAAAGCCCCTCGGGGGCGTCTGGTGGCTTCCGTCTGGTTACGGCCGTGGCACTGTCAGCAACCGCAGAGCACGGCGCTCAGGGCACGTGGCCGCCGAGGAGGCCGGTCCACCTGTTGCTATGGCAACAGCAGGCGCCAAAGTGCGAGGCAGAAGAAACAAAACTGCTCTGTGCTCGAAGGCCAGAGGGCGTGAGCAGGGAAACCCCGGGCGCGACCTGGGTGGCGGCGCCTCGGGGCCCCCCAGAAGCCTCTGCTGGCTCCCGCCCCACGCAAGACCCCATCAGCTGTTTCCCCACTGCCTTAATGGCACGTGCTGGCGGAGGGTCGGGGCCCCTGAGCCCCCTCGCTGGCTGCTTTGCCGCGAGGCAGAGAAGCCAGTGCGCCCGCTGGTGGGAGCCGGACGAGGGGCCGGGCCCTGCCTGCGCGTTGGGGCTCCCGGGCCCTGGGGAGTCCGACGGGAGCTGAGTTTCTGGCTGGAAGTTGGGGCTCCTGCCAGGCAGAGGTGCGACCCCGGCCTCCAGGCTGCCCCGAAGCCGGAGAGCCCCGGGCCCACGTGGGCCTCCCCGCTGCTCTTGGCTGGGCTGGCGGGCCGCCTCCTCCTGGGTGGCCGGAGGCCGAGCAGAGAGCCCAGCGGGCCAGCGGGAGGGCCCCGGGGGAGGTCACTTATGGGCAGCGCTCCTGTCCTCGGCTCAGGTCCTCGTCGCCGAGCTGGGCGTCAGGGGCACGGAAATGGGGGCTCCCCAGAAAGGGCTCCAGAGCCTGGGATCGAACCCCCTTCCCGGCCGCCACGCCTCTGCCCGCGCGTGTCCTGCGGGGGTGTTTCAGCAGCGGAGGCCACGTCTGCGTTTGGCGCCGGGTGCGTCCTGCTCGAGCCCAGCGCCTGTCCGCGGCGCGCGGCCTTTCCCGAGGGCAGAGAGGCCGGCTCCCGGCGCGCGCTCATCCGCAGGCAAAGCGCCCGCTTCCTCGCAAAGGGGCATGGTCTCTCCTGGGGGAAGGGTGTTCTGGGTGCCCAGCCTCACCCCGCCCTGGCCTCTCACTCGGGCTCCTCCTCCTCGCCTGCTGAATCCCTGCTGGGTCCGCCCCGGCGCAGGATCTGCCCCCACTCTGGGTC
>PVIJ01017483.1:0-29247 GCA_004024925.1 Scalopus aquaticus | reverse complement strand
CCACCCGGCCTCCCTATAGTCCTGTTATAAGTGAAACCATTCGAT
This sequence comes from Scalopus aquaticus, assembly GCA_004024925.1. NCBI lineage: Eukaryota > Metazoa > Chordata > Mammalia > Eulipotyphla > Talpidae > Scalopus > Scalopus aquaticus. The sequence continues at coordinate 29,202 of PVIJ01017483.1, read as the reverse complement.
ATTTTTCTCTTTCTTTCTGGCTTATTTCACTGAGTATGATCCCCTCTAATTCCATCCATGTTGCTGCAAATTGCATGTGTTTATCTTCTTTCCATGCTGAATAGTACTCCATTGTGTATATGTACCACATCTTCTGGATCCAATCATCTATTTTATCCAGTGCCTCTTTTGTCTCCTGCCTGTTCCAAGCTCTTCCCCCCTCCCACTGGGGGCCCTTGACAGGGCTCCTGGTTTGGGTCCTTTGTCCTGCCCCAGTCACTGGGATAAGAAACCTCTATGGCTTTGGTTTGCCCTCTCTGGGCCCAAGAAAGCCCCACATCCCATTTCAGAGCCTCCAGGGTCATGGAAATAAACTTCAGAGCCTAAGAAATAAATAAAAAATTAGCTTCAGCTCCCACTGTCCAGAGGCTGTAGCTGATGTTGAATTATTCAGGCAGTTTGGGTGTGAGCTGTTAGTTTTCTACTGCTCTTGCCTTGACGGCCGCCCTGACAGATTGATGGATGAGCCAGTAAAACACTTGGAGGCTAGGAGGAAAATTCTTAATCATAACTCACTGACGGGAGCTAGTGTTTTCTCTGCACTGGCAGCTCCAGAGGTTCAGCCTGGCCCAACCCTCCCTCGACTCCCCCAATGAGGCTGGAGATGCCAACTGCAGAGTCACGCTTGGCAACTGGCAGAGGCTTGAAGCAGACCTTTAAAGAATAGAGATGCTCATTTAATTTATTTTATGCTTTCATTTGAAAACTTGGAGGTGAAATTTATGTAAAAGGCACAAAATCTTAAATGTACAACCTCATGAATGTTTACTTTTATGAACATGGTGTAACCAGCCACGCAGCTCAAGAGGTGAAGTGTTTCTATTCTGCTCATTCCCCTTTCTAGTCAATTTACCCCTGCTCCTAGACAATGCTGATCTTGGCCTCTAGGATCATAGATTAGTTTTGTCTACTCTAGAGATTCATAAAAATGGAATCATACAGTTGGTGTCCAGTTTCCTTCATTAGCATTAATTAGCATTAATTAATTAGAGATTCATTCGTGCTGTGGCATGTTTGGTAACTTGCTCACTGTTATTGCTGATGGTGTTCCATTATATGAATGTACCACCTTTTTGCTAGCAATTCTCCTATTGATGGACATCTGCAATGTCTTCTGTCAATCATAAAGTTGCTGCAAACATTTGCATACAAAACTTTGTATACATGTATACAAGGGCATGCATTTTTTTCCTTAGGTACATATACTGCCCCTTAGAGTAAGTGCTTATCTAGTTTTGTAAGAAACAACCAGACACTTTTTAAAAAGTGTTTTTTAAAAAGTGGTTACAATTCTCACCAGGAATGTGAGAGATTTCAGGTTGTCCTGCATCTTTAGCAACACTTGTTATTAGCAATTTTCAATTTTAGCCATTATGATTGATATGTAATATTATTTCATTGTAGTTTTATTTTTGTGTGACTGATTTATTGAACATCTTTTCATAGGCTTGTTGATTATTTGCATTTGTGCAGTATCTTCTCAACTCTCCCCCAAGACTGCAGTTGTTTCTCCTCAGGCAGTCTTCCACCTCTGCCTACTAGATAATTTGAGAGCTTGAAGACACAGTCTGGAGGAATGAGAGAATTAATACCCAGGAGTATTCCTTAAATAGCAGATAGATGATGTAGCTTCTCTTTCCTCCAGGGGGCTGACTCTGACGTATGTCTCCTGGCTATTTTTAGAAGGACCCTAGTGGGATTGAGTCCAATTGCCCATCAAGGTTACCAGCTCATTAACACACTTATCCTATATTAGCTTTTGTCCCTTCCCTACTGCTTTCTTTGTTCTTCCTGGGAACATCTCCCAAATAAATTGTATTCACCTAAGTCTTTGTTTCACGATCTGCTTTGATGATAACCCAAACTAAGACAGGAGATTAGCAAGAGCAAGAAGCTGCTACCTCCTCCAAGGGTGGAAGAACACAGAGAGGGAGTAGTGTTACTGGTGCCCAGGGGTTGGGGGTATCTTGCAGAAGCTTAATGACAGTGGGCTTGTCCAGAAGATATTGATGCCACCAAGAAATCCAACACTGTACGATATGCACCCAAATAGGAAAAGGAAGTGGGGAAATGCCCTGGATCCTCCTTTCTCCCCATTCTCAAGTCTCCTGCCTGAGCTTCCCATTGTTGAATCCAGCTGACCCTGTAGCCTGGGAAATACAGCCCAAAGGGCCAGGCTCTCTGAGACAGAGTTGAGTCAGAAAAGGTTGAGACTTGTCATGAAAGCAAACAGGCCCAGACCTAGTAAGAAGCAAGGGACAGTGGTCTTTCCCAGAGACCTAGAGGTGGACTACTCTGCTTTTTCAGTGGGCACCTGAACTGGATCCTGAAAATGGCAGATATCTTTTTGTGCCCAGGGATCAGGGCACTTTGAGCTTTTGCTTTCCCACAATGGTGAAATGTTTGGGTAACTGTTGCTTGCAAGATTAAAACCCAGCCAGATGGAAAATGGCAGGTGGTATGCCAACCAAAAGGATTCATTCCCTCCGCAGCAGGAAGGCAGTCCTTTGAGCCAGTGCCAGGGATGCCAGAAGCCTCTGCTGGCAAAGCCTTTCCTGGCAGATGGAGTTTGCAGACCTGGGTGCCCTACAAGGGAACAGTTACACAGGAGATAAAAATCCAGCATGGGGCCTGCATGTTCACCCCAACCCACGCACTAGCAGGTCGGGTGACCCAGGCAAATCATCTCAACTCCCCTGGCCTCTGTTTTGCCATCTGTAAAATAGGATGATGACACTGGGGGTCAAAGAAAGTGCCCGTTAATAAGACGAGCCTTGCTCTCTATACGTTCTCCTAGTTAGAGAAGATGACATTGTGAGGTGTGCCAGAAAGTCTTTAGCATAGTCATTAGCCAATTTGTCTTTAGCACAATCATGTGGTGGGAAAAACTCTGAAGTGGCTCCCAATGATTAATGATCAATTAAGCAGGTGTTTAATAAATGTTTGCTAAACACATGAACACATCAACACTAGCCCCTTACCGAACATTGGGTTAGATCAAACCATTTGGCAGGTAAAGCGCCTGTGTCCTGTTCCTGCCCTTCCTACCTACCCTCCTTTCCCACAGCACCCCACTATGCTACTTGCACCCCTACTGATGTCTGCTGTCTCACTGTCCTGCTAGATGGTGTTGTCTGCTGATTGGTGCCAGGCGCAGTGCTGAAGTCATTACACTCATTGTCATTTAAATCACTCATTTGTCTTATGATAATCTTGCATAAGAGTAACTAAGATTCCAAGTTCTGGAATTAGCCTGGTGTCAGATCAGTTTCTTCACATTATGGAAGAATGACCTTGCAAGAACTTGACCTTGTTGTTGGATGTTTTTCTAGTTGTTTTTTTTATACTTGCGTTTTAATTATAGCATTATATTCTCAAAGAATGCTTACTATCATTTCAATCTTCATAAGTTTATTGACAATTGACTTGTATCCAGCACATGGTAGATTCTTGAGACTATTCCATGTGAACTTCAGGAAAAAGTAGATGCTACGGTTTTGGGGAGAGTGTTTTATAGTTGTCTATTAAGTTATCTGAGCTAGCTCATCATTTAAGGCTATTCATTCTTATTTATTCTCTGTCTTGTTGATCTGTCCCAAGTAGTAAGTGGAGTATTAAAATTCCTTATTATTATTGTGTTATCATCAATTTCTTTCTTTGCTTCTACCAGTAATTATTTCTATATCTTGATGTGCCATCATTTGGTGCATATGTATTTATTTATAACTATTATATCTTTTTGTTGTTTTAGGCCCTTAATCATTATATAATGGCCATCTCTGTCTCTGTTTCTCATTACCATTTTTAACTGGAAATCTATTTTATCTGATTTAAAGAGAGTTGTTCCTGCCATCTTCTGATTACCACTTGCTTGTAGGATTTGCTGCCAGCCTTTAACTTTTAGTCCGTTCTTATCCTTAGTAGTAAGATGAGTTTCCTGTAAACAACAAAAGATTGGGCTTCTCCAGAGGAAAAACAGGTGATATTGTACCTACTCATGTGGTTCTTAGAAAATTAGAAGTTACTAGGTGGAAATGCTTAGACAGACCCTGTCCTGTAGTCATGCTCAGTCTGTCAGTTAATACAGGGTCTCTTGACTTGTGCTGTCCAATATGGTGGCCACTAGCTATGTGTGACTGCTTAAATTTAAATGAATTAGAATTGTTACAGGGCAGGAGAGAAGGGCACCCCCTAAACCCCAGACCTGCCCTGTTCTAACTGGGTTCTGCCATTAGCCGCATCAATACAAAGCATAAAGGACCTTTTGTGGAAACAGACTTTAATACAATTAGAAAAGACAGAGAAGAAAAAGAATATATTTTCTAGGTCAAGCATTCAATGTTATCCAACTCCTCGTGGGTAAAAGTCCACTCAAACGGGATTGGCCCAAAGCAAGTCCCGAAAGCCTGCCACAAGTCTAGAACAGCTTTTGGCAGGGACCCACACACAAGGGTCAGAAACAGCCAGACAGTTCTGGGAGGAACCAAAATACCTTTCGGCAGGGACCCATCCAAAAGGGTCAGAAACAGTCAGACAATTCTGAGAGGAACAGAACAAAATCAAAACCAAAATCAACACAGCCATCGTTAACCTCCCCACGGGTCTCTCACCCACGTCTCTTTCAATCAGTCCAGGCCAGTGCAGCTTCTTTACAAGTCTCTCTGCTCCTTGGGCCTCCTCTGGCTTTCCATCCTTCTTCCATCTCCTCCTGTCTTCTGTCTGTGTTCTGTGTCTCCTCTGTGTGTGTCCTCTGTGTATGTGTTAGTCCTGTCTCTCTTCTCAAGCTACTTATATCCTGCTCACTTCCACCCTACCTTGGGTGGGACAGGGAACCTGGGCACACCCTTTTTCCTGGGGACCACCCTGTTACAGAATCAGTTATTTAGTTCTTCATCCCATCAACCACAGTTCAAGTGCTCAGTAGCCAGTGCTTTGGAGAGCACACTGCAGATGGTCTCCACTGATGGAAAGTTCCGTGAGCACTGTTGACAAAAGCAAAAGAAGCTGGTAACCATGGTTACTTTGGGGGAGAATCTGGGAGATGGCGGGGACAGGGTGGACATTTGGAACATTTTTTTAAAGGTCATGGTACTTATTATTTAGCAAAGACACTAAACCAAAACACTCCTTGGAGCAAATAGTTTTATGTAAGAGAAATTGAGGCTCAGGCAAGGTCCATGGCCCCCTGGATATTGGAGGACCTGAGACTGGAACCCCCTGTGTGACCTAGAGTTTGGACCCTCCAACACCAGGCAGCTGAGATGGGGATTCAAATGGAAATGGGGAGACCCAAAGGCAGTCCATGTTTCAAAGGGTCCAGTCTTAAAGACTCTGAGGACCTACCGCTTCATTCAGTCCTGACCAGGGGCCACCTCACCATGGCCCTCAGAGAAGGGTCAGCTTGATTCATAAGCCCCTATTACATGGATTGTGGGAATGTTACAGGGCAGGGGAGAGGCACCCCCATAACCCCAGCCCTGCCCTGTTCTAAATGGGTTCTGCCATCCGCCGCATCAATGCAAAACATATAGAACCTTTTGTGGAAACAAACTTTAATACAATTAGAAAAGACAAAGAAGACAAAGAATATAGTATCTAAGTCAAGCATCCAAAGTTATCCAACCCCTCATGGGTAAAAGTCCACCCAAATGGGATTGGCCCAAAGCAAGGCCCAAAAGCCTGCCACAAGTCTTAAATGCCTTTTGGCAGGGACCCATAGAAAAGGGTCAGAATCAGCCAGACAATTCTGGGAGGAACCAAAACACCTTTCGGAAGGATACCATACAAAAGGGTCAGAAATAGCCAGACAATTCTGCGAGTTAAAGAGCAAAATCAAGACCAATATCAATGTTGCCATAGTCAACCTCCCCTCGGGTCTCTCACCCACATCTATTTCAATCAGTCCAGGCCAGTGCAGCTTCTTTACGAGTCTCTCAGCTCCTTGGGCCTCTTCTGGCCTCCATCCTTCTTCCTTCTCCTCTTGTCTTCTGCCTGTGTTCTGTCCTCTTCTCCAGCTTTTTATCTCCTGCTCAGCTCCACCCTTCAGTTCCCAGTAATCCTCTCTTCGATGATGATGATGATGACATTAAGGGATTAGTAGCCCTTAGTGTCTTGGATCTTTTTTATCTGAGATGGGGTCCATAAACCTATCTGTGGAGTTTGTTACAGATGTCCTTTTTTCCCCCAACAGGAACAGCTCAGACTTTAGTGTCAGAAGATCCTGGTTCCAATCTCAACTACTCCACTAAACTGCAGTACAGGCTCGTGCCTCTGTCTTCTCATCTGCAAAATGGGGACAATAACTTCTCCGTGCTCCTAGTGCTGTTGCCAAAATGAAATGAGACAATGTGAAGTATGAGGCTCATGGTGAGTCCATCATGTGGGTGAGTTAGTGAATTATTGTTGTTATGGTCAAACACTACCGCTGGCCTTGGAAGGAGGAGTGCATTCAGAGGAAGGAGGAGTGAATTCGGAGAGCCATCTGTGACTCCGTGCTTTCCTTCCCTCCTTCCTATCATCCTTTTTCCACATCCCTGATAAGGAAAAATGGGGAGGTTAGAGGAGGCCTGAAGTGCCTCTCAATTATGCAACCATGCGCACCCCGGCCTGGCCTCCTTGCTCTTGCAAAGTGTTGTCAGAAAAACAATCAGATCTGACATTCTGATAACAAAGGGTGTAGCAAAATATGGGAATGGCCTTGAGCAGTATTTATGGGATTGTCACCCAGTGACTGTCCCAAGGTGAAGAAGCAATTCTGTATCTGCCACTAATCCTGTAAACAAATGCACCAGTGGCGGCAGCTGGGCGTTTTCATATTAATTGACTGGGGCTTCAGAACCACGTTGAGAACCCACCAGGCAGGGCTGGGGTGGTGGCCGCCATGTGGCACGGGCGGCCCCCTGTGGCCCTGGCCTACTGGTCAGTAATGCTTGGGGCTCCCCACTGGCACAGGGATGGCCATCTAGAGCCCCCAGAGGAGGGAGAAGGGGCGTGGGGCGAGAGAACTGTGGGCTGCATGGGACCCTGGGTGGTTGAACAACTTAGCGATTTGCGGGCTGTGAAAGTGGCGCTTGTCCTTGGGAGATGGAGACACCCCACTTTTCTGAAAACACTTGAAATGGAAATGACATTGAAGCTTGTGGCCGCTGTGCTGTGGCAGGAGGAAAACCAGGTGTAGGCCTGGAAGTACAGCAGCAGCATCTGCCCAGAGAGTGGCCCTAGGCGCCGCCTCGTGGATTGGTCAGGGTGCCTAGTCGTGGGTGTGTCCTAATGGCCTGAATTTGCATAATGGATCAGCTAATCAAACCATCAGATGAAGACCAGCTTCCCAGGGCAGTCCCTTCCACTCCCTTTATCCATTCAAGCCTCCCAAACTTGCCGGCTGGGCAAGGAGTGGAGGCTTGGTTTTTAAATTTAGATACCATTTACATACACACATACATACATACACATACAGGTATGCATGCATGTGTGTATATATGTATGTATGCATGCATGTATGCCTTAGACTTGTGGCAAGCTTTCAGGCCACATGGCTCTGCTTTGGGTCAACCCTGTTTGGCTGGGCATTTACCCACGAGGGAGTGGGTAGCTTTGGGTGTTTTATTGGGAAACTATTATCCTTTCTCCTCTCTGCACAATAATTCTATTCAAGTTCTATTCTATTGAAGGTCTGACATATTAAGAATATGCTTTGTTATTATGTAGCGGATGGCAGGGGCCATTTAGAGTGTCAAGTTTGGGGATCCCAGGGTGCCCCTCAGTCTGCTCATTAACAGGATTATAATTGAGGATCTGAGCTGGCATCTCTTTCCTTAATAGGACATCTCCTCTCTCTCAGGGGGCATTTTCCTTTCAGGCAAAGTATAGCCAGCCCTGCCTTGGAAGTCTTGGGTGTGTCTCTGTCCAAACGCAGGGGTGACGCTGGGGGCCTCTTGATCTCTCTGGGCTCCCTGCCTTCTCTGCGTGCCTCCCACTGTGGCAGGGCACAGGTGTAGGTCTCTCCCTGCAGCCTGCCCACTGATCTGAGGGGCCATCATTTACTCAGAGCGTCACTGGGAATTTCTAATTTATTGGTGAGGGGTCACCATGTTCTTTAGGCAGTTTACGGTCATGCCATTAAATTTTCAGAGATTAAGAGCGTGATGGGAAAGATAAATTTAGTGATTCTGTGGATAGAGGGAGAGCAGCTCCTAGGAGAGTCCCCTCACACCCCTACTCCCCACCCCACCCCTCTCAGGCTCACCTGCAGGAATTGAGTCCCTTTCTGCTGCTTTTCACTATGAAAAGCGCCCCATGAAGGAGACTTTGCTCCCAGGATGGGAGAATGTCACCAGCTGGTCTCATGCTAGAATCGTCGATGGCCAGAGTGAGCTGGGATCTGGAAATTATGCAGTCTGGTCCTCTCACATTACCAGGGGAGAATTTGAGTCCTGGGCGGGGTGGGGGTGGGGGCAGACCTCAGGGGCCCTCCTGGAAACCTGCATTCCGACTCTCCCTCCAGTGCTCCTCCTGTGGCACCAGAAGGCTTTTCTGTTAGAGGAAGGGCCAGCAGAGGAAGAGGGCTGTCAAGGGGACCCTACCTCTCCAAAAGCACCCCCTCTATACAGAAAAAGAAGCTGAGATTTAGAGAGGACACCTAATGGTAAATTTCACAGCCCTCCTCTATTTCACTGGCACCCACCTCGGCGCTTACAATGTAATAGGTGCCATAAATAATTGTTGAATGATGAATCGATGAATGAATGTTTATCAGCAGATCTGGAACTAGGAGACCATGTGATTTAAAGCTTGCCTCTGGGCTCGGTGGCCAATTCCTGTCAGGCAGCCTCATTTGCTGCATGTCTGATGTATTTCCATATGGTGGCACGCAGCAGGTGGAGACCTGAAATTCCCACAGGTGGTGGAAGCTTCACCGCCCAGACAGTGGTGATTTTCTTTTAAGGGCATTGACAACCCTAAGGGAAGTATTAAAGGTTGAAGGTTAAATAGCCCCTTCACCCCCATGCTGAGCTTTGGGTGGAAAATCCCTCCTCCCCATTCTGGTGAGCCCCACTGCCAGAGATTTTACCCTGCGTGTTCCCTCGCTAAGACAGGCTTCGGGAGCTACATCGGAAATAAATCCAGAAGATTTTCAAGGTAGCCCAAGAGGGAGGCTTAGCCGGAGGGGTGGAGTAGGCCTGGAAGGCAGTGAGGAGACAGATAAGAAGTGAGAGGCTGCAGAGGTGGGGAAGAAGGTAAAGGAGTGGGGTGGAAGGGGGCTTCTCTTTACAGACGGTGCCTGGGTGATTCAACACCAGCTGAACACTGAGATAAGACAATTACCTGTCCAGCGGAGACCACAAACCAGTTCTTTTTTTTTTTTTTTAAAGATTTATTTATTTATGCATACAAGAACCGGGGTATAGGCCAGGCCAGTTCTGGGGTGGTGAGAGGATTCACCAGAGACAGAGTGGGGAGCAGAACAGGCAGATCTACTTAAATACGCTGCTTAGGGGAGCAGGCACATGCCCCTCCCTTCTTCATCTCCCTCGCCCTCGCGGGAAGGTGGGCTCTTCCAGCATAGTGTCACGTCAAGGCTGTGCTTGGGGACCACTCTTGACTCACCACGCTTTTGTGTAATGCTTGCTGGCTTCCCGGTGCTGCTCTATGGCCTTCACCTAACTCTCACCACAACCCTATGATGTATGGACTCTTGTTGCTCCCATTTTACAGATGTGGAAACTGAGACTCAGATCACACAGCTCGTAGGCTGTGGAACCCAGCCTGTCGGCTCCAGAGGAACGAGTTCTTAACTCCCTTGTCACTTGCCTCTCCAATGCCAGTGAGCTCAGTTTACTGAGAAGGTTTATTTGTCTTCTAGACCCGTCCATCCCACACTTGGTCGTGGGCGAGAATGACTTCCTGGCCCAAGTGCTCAAGGACCCTAATCTAGTTCTCCCTAGCCATATCCTTCCCCTTAGGAGAGGCATCCCGGTGATCGCAAGGGTGAGCCTATCCAGAGCCTGCGTCCCCCACCTTCTAGACCATGCTCTGGGTACCTGGGGCCCCCAGTGCCCTGTTCAGAGGGCCTGTAGATCTCTCCCCAGTGATTTCCTCCCTGAATCTCATATCCCAAAGCCAGTGCATTTGGCTCAAAAGTGGCCAAGAGGTGACTATTTGTGGGCAATGTGGCTGGAGTTGGGTGTGGGTGTTGGGTGTTGGGTACACCTGTGGGTACAAGGTGTCTCTCAGCATGGGATAGAGCCAGGGGTGACTTCAGGCCAGTGGGCAGCTTTCCCTGTACTATCACCCAGCTTGAAATTCTGAGCAAGCCCAGAGTTCTGAAGCTGAGCCTGGCCTTGGAGGCTGGGAAGGCCTATTTGTCAAGGTGGAGGACAGAACATTACTGTTTAAGTTGGCAGGTTGGACGGATGACACTGAGCACTCAGACATATGGCACGTGGGCCTCCATGTGGACTCTTGCCATGGGCCCCACAGATGTTAGGGGGGTCTGTGAGGTGGGTGCCTAGCTGTACCACCCAGGCCCCCGTCAGGATGGAGAAGCGACGGCCCCAGCGGCTGAGTGTTGCAGGAAGAGGATCTTCAGCTGTCAGCCCCTGCGGGGGTCCTTGGACCAACAGTCTTCCTTGCCCAAAGTTGTGCCCCCTCTGGGAATGGCGAGCCCCCTTCCTCCCTTCCACAGGTGGTATATGCCTATACCATAGGGCTTTACCTTCCTTCCATCTGTTTCTAGACTTACTTGCTCAGGGAAGGGGGCAGAAGTCACAGGTACCAGCTCCCAGCATGGGCTTTCCGAGACCTTGCGGGCTTCCTCTCACCTCACCTGAGCGCCCAGCTCAGAGCTAGTGAGATACCCTGACCCCAGGCAGGCTGCCACCAAAATCTGACCTAGCGCCCCAGGGAGGAGGCCTTGAAGGTGGGGGAGAGCACCCCCTTATGGGATCCTCACCCTTTGTTCTTGGGATTTAGTTCTGCATGAAGCTGGAATGTAGAGTCAGGCAGGGGCCTCTCACCAGGACAAAAGTCTTGGTGTGAGGAAATCCACTGAAAACAGCAGGCAGACATGATGGACAGACTAGCACCACCAGCGCGACCACCTTGACAGGAAGTGGAAACAGGGATTAGAGGTGGGATGCTTTGCTCAGGAGCAGCTTTGGCGCCCCCTCCCCCCCAGGGAAACTGCCCCTATTTACTTCCCCCTAGCTCGTGCCAGACTATGATACATCCCCAATCCACATGCCCACCACACACCTTCCTCCTTACGCACTTCCCTGAATCTAACCCTCTCTAATGAAAGTGTGAGACTGGGCCGGGGAAGCCGCTGTATCTCCAGAGATGTGAGCCTAGAGGCTGCATCCCCAGAGGGGTGGTCCGTCTGGGTGACCCCCTCTATCTCTCACCACTTGGACTTTTGCATCGTTCTATCTTCGTCCCGTGCCCACTTCCAACACTGCTGCCCTGCGTGGCGACACCCCTTGGCCCTTACAGCTTGCACCCGTGGGAGTGCCAAGAGAGCCAGACGCATCCAGTGCTCCAAACACAGGCCTTGGGAGCACGCGAGACCCTGGAAATGCTCTGGTTTCACAGATTGCAGCCTCACCTGCTGGGAAGAATTTCGGGAAGAATTCTTGGCCTTGCAATGAGCAGAAAACGGGCTTTTCCCTCCTCCACCCCTTGCCCAGGGGGCAAGTCGGGGCCTCAGGGTGCCTTCCTCCTAGGGGTATAGCCCACAGCAGGTCACCTTAACGATGCATGAGAGACCCCCGCTCATTCCCACCTGGCCTTCCCCGCTGCGGCTGGCACGGTCCTTGCCCAGACTGCGTGGTCGGTGATGTCTCATCATTCAGGTCTCGGCTCAGGCGCCTCCTTGGAGATCTGACCTCCGTGCTCAGCACTGCTGCAGCTGGTCCGGGCTCATCACACCCCCGTTTTGTTTGCTGTTGAGCACTTGCCGAGTCTGACATGATCCTGGCGCTCCCGCGGACTCCGCGGTGACAGCCCAGGGCCTGGCAAATAGCAGCGACTCCATGAACCTTGTTTGAATAGATGAATGGAAAGATGGACGCCAAGCACCAGATGCACAGTTGACCTGCTGTGAATAGATATTCTCGTTCATTCCCTTGTCTGACACCTCCCTGAGAATCTGATGGTTTTGGGCTTAAAACAATTGGGAATAGTTTTTAGTTTTTCCGGTAATTCCTCCCACCTCCTCTCTCTATTTCAGAGGGTACCCATTAGCAGCCTGGGCCCCATAGATAGTGCTCAAGTATATTTTGATGGGTAGCATCAAAAATAATTTGAACCAACTTCCAGAAGCCAGGAGACTTTGTACTTAGAGAAACCATATTTTCTTTCTGGTGCACAGCTTCCAGAAAGGCAGAAACGGGTCTGCAGCTTGGCTTAGCAATGAGGGCCTGGAATGGACGGCCACTGCCCTCCTGGCTTGGGGCACACAGCCTCCACTAGCTGATGCTCCCCCTAATAACACCCCCTCACACCTCAGCCGGCTGGTTCCCATCACCAGCCTGTCTCTCTCTGCCAGCATTTACACCCCTGATCCATTCCTTTCTGGCCCCTCTGTCTCCTCCCCTAGAACCCACTGCCTGGAGAGTCAGCTCTAAAGACCTTCTTGCTTTCAGCTTCTAGGCTCCCACTCCCTGGCCCATGCAGATTTTAAAACAGGCACAATTGATTTGCCAAGAACGTGTGATTAATTAGAACGGAAGACTCGCTGCAGGAGAGCCTCCGAGCTTGTGATCGCTGATGCCTCTTGAATTTCTCTGCCTTTGTTCTGGCCCCAGATGGGGGACTCCTTAAGCGGTGGGGGGCTGCTGCATGCAGACAGTTTGCTATTTATGACAGTCACCAGCCCAGCACCCCGTTTTCCACCCTGCCCTTCTCTTTCTTCGTGAAATCTGCCCCATGCACTGTGGGCATATGTAGGGTGGGGATAGAGGCGTTTGAAGCCTGGCTGGGAAAGAGACCCACCTTTGGCAGGAAGCCAGGGAGCATTTTGTTCTTTCCTAACACTTTGTTACCACCTCCAGCCATGCTCAGGACTTCCAGAGGGGCGGGGGCCTGGAGGGGAGAGGCAGGGGATCTGAGAGCTTTTGCTCAGAGGCAGGAGGGAGCGCCATAGAAATGAACTCTCAGGCCCCAGCCCAGACCTGCTGAATCAGAATCTGCATTTTACCCAGATCCACAGACCCTTGTATGGCCCGAGCACTTTTCATCTTTATCTTGGCTCCAAAGCAATCAGGGAGAGTGGGTATGACTGCCCAATGATTCTGAGATGACATGGGTTCTGATTCTGAACACCAACCCCCCTCAGTCTCAGCGTCTGGTGCATAGTTGATGAGCCCCAAGAGTGCTGTGGGACCCCAAGATTCTTGACTTTTATGCAGAAAGGAGTCAGTGTAGGTGAGTTGGAAATGAAGGTTTTTTTTAAATTTATTTATTTATGCATACAAGAACTGGAGTGTAGGCCAGAGATGTGGGGTTTTATTGTAGGTGAAAGTACACTCGCCGAAGTGATTGAGCAGATCCAGAGGAAAATCCCCCCTGGGGTCTTAAGGCTCTGGTATAAATAGGCTTAGTTTGAGGGGCCTGGGAACATAGGCAGGATCCTGACAAAAGCGACAGGAATTTACGGAGTGGAGTTTTACAACTAGTGGTACCAGTGTATGAGATAAACTAATAGGATTAGAATCGGACTAACAGGGTTTGAGTTACTGTGTTCTGAAATATGCACAGCTGTTTTACATAAATACTGAATGGGTTATAGGAGTCTACGGCCAGTGCACTAAATTCCTGTTCTACCCCATAGTAGGTGCTCAGTAAGTTTTTGCAACTTTGAATCCTCAATAGGGGTTTGGTTCCCTCTGTGATCTCAGCCTCCAGCTCACCTTGGATTTCTCTGGAGAACTTTAAATATGACTGGGCCACACCCGCAGAGGTTCTAATTTAATGGCCTGGGTGTGACCTAGTTGTAGACTGGGCGTGGCTTGTGGAGCTTGGGTGAGGCCTGGTTGCAGCCTGGGTGTGGCTTGGGTAGCTTGGGCGTGACCTAGTTGTGGACTGAATATGACCTGGGCATAGAGCCTTGAAAGCTCCAGAGAGTCCCAAGTGCAGCCCCGGCTGAGAAACACTATGTGGGTGATGATGACAAGAGTTCTGGGAGGTCAGAATTGCTCTTTCAGATTCCACAGGGAAGGCTGGGATTTTGGGGATCCGCTCGCTATATCTGTTATTGTGCAGCTGTCCAGCCATTTCCCTATGGCAGAATGGCATGGTGCCCTTGCTGGCTTGCATTTAGGGGTGAAGACCATCGCTTCTGGATCCTTTGGCTAAGATCAAGTGTGTGGACCATGACCTAAGAAGTTCTTACCTCTGAAGGGTCACACTTGGGTGATGGCCCCAGGCTGAGATGCTCACTTTATGAGGACCCCAAGGGACAGGAGAGATCATCTCCATCTATGGATTTACCTGCCCTTTTACTTCCTCCCCCTCTCCTATCACCCCTGGTTAATTCCCTTGCTTTCATTAGAAGTCAACGTGGGGAAATAACCTCCAGGAGGCCATCTCCGACTAGCCCCAGGGAATGCGGATTTCTTTGTGATTTGTTTTCAAAGAATGTTGCTCTTTTTAGAGCAATCTAGGTAGCACTCAAGCTTGTGAGGTTGAGCTTGATGTCTGGCTCCCCCTTCTGGACAGGAAACTTCCAGGGGTCCTTCATAGTATATTTCCTGGGCACAAGACAAGGGCTTAGTCAAAATTGCAAGGTACCTTTGAATGACTGAATGAGTCAATAAATGAGCAAATGAACTCCGCACACATAGGTGGTTGAAGGTGCCACAGTTAGGGAAAGGGTTTTACGGAGAAGAGATTTATCCAATTACCATGAGGTATTACCACCCTGTGGTGTGCAGTAAAGCATAGCTATGTTTCTTAGGTCTATAATTTTCTGATAATTAGACTTTCAGACACATATGTCTTGTGGTTTGAATATGATTCAGTTATATCTCTGTTGCTAAAGAAACTGCATACATAAGCCCTCAAAAATTTGTTTTAATAGTGATGGACTACTGTGAATTTGTACTGTTTAGGTAACTTGCAATATTCTTTCAGGACAATATAATTACATGGCTGGGTTATTTTTAATTTCATGGGTAGTGTTTCTCAAGTCTCAACCATCCCAGTGCCACCTTTCTGATTTTTGCCTTGCTTGTGTACAGCCTCTATTGGTGTCACGGGTTCAATAATTTTCTTTAAATCTACTCATTAAAAAATGTCGGTAAATGTACTCATTAAATATCAGTAAATGTAGCTCAAAGGAAAATTTGAATGACCACAGTAAATAGAAAATCAGGCATCACGTTCTGCAAATGGAAGATAACCGTAAAATACCACCCGGCCAATAATGTTAATAAATGTTTGCTAGATCCTGCTGCCTGCTGAGGAAATTGGCCACTGGAGAAAGTGTTGAAGACTTGTCAGTATCAAATCAAGGCTTTTTCTTTTTTTTTAAGAAAAGATTTATTTATTTATGCATACAAGCTGGGGTGTAGGCCAGAGGTGTAGGGGGGTGAGAAGATTCACCAGAGACAGAGTGGGGAGCAGAACAGGCAGATTGACTGAAATACACTGCTGAGGGGAGCAGTGGGCGAGGCAAGAGATGTCTGCTGCACCACGTGGAAAGCTCCCTGGCCAGTGATCAACTCGTGCTGCAGTAGCTGCGGATAGCTTCATAGTGCTGAGACTTTATCCGTTGCGCCACCTGGGAAGCCCAAGGCTTTTTCTTAAGTATAATTAGAAAGACTGAAAAGAATTGAAAGAGAATAACTTTCTGCTATTGTGATTCCATATTTACTTAGTGTCTCTTCCTTGGTATAGGCTAGTACTTTAGCATATAAATTCATTTCTATAGCTCGTAGTTGGCTCTTATAAAGTAATATCAAATCTGATGTTTCAGAATCAAGCTTACTCTTACTTCTTTTGTTTTTCTCCACTCCTTTTTTAATAGTGAAGTTAGAAAGGTAGAGAGTGGCTGGGTCTTTAGGTCTTCAGTTCTGCCAAAACTGTCAAGTTAAGAACCACAGATCAATCACAGGTACCTTTGGGGTGTCAGTGACCAGGTTTGGAATAGTGGCTTTACCTCTTGTTTGTTTCGTGATCTTGGGCAAAGCATTTCATTTCTCTAAGTTACATTTTCCTAGCTGGAAAATGTGAATAATAGTATCAGCCTCAAAGGACTGATGTGAGGCTTACAGAAAAGTGTGGTATGTGAGTCCCCTCTCAGACAGGACATCTGGCTTGTCGTTCGTAGTTACTATGGATCCTGTAAGCTCAGAAAGAATAGTGTCTGTCTCAAGGCTACAGCTCTAGTGGCCAGCACCTGGTCCCTCCTCAATAAACGGCCTTAGATGTGACCAGCTGAGGCATGCAGAGGATGGAGCTGCTGTCTGTTCGTGCTGCCTTCCTCAAAGACTTCTTTTTTAAAAAAATATTTATTTATGCATACAAGATGGGGTGTAGGCCGGAGGTGTGGAGTGGTGAGAGGATTCACTAGAGACAGAGTGGGGAGCAAAACAGGTGGATCTACTGAAGTACACTGCTGAGGGGAGCAGCGGGCAAGGCATGAGAGGTCTGCTGCTCCATGTGGGTCAGCTCCCCGGCTGGGGATTGAACTCGTGCTGCAGTGGCTGCTGATAGCTTCATAGGCTGAGACTTAATCCATTGTGCCACCAGGGAGGCCCTCAAAGACTTCTTTTATTAGACCGACTGAGAAGTGTCACATGTCAATTTAGAGACTGTCTTTGGGAACAGAATGGCCCTTGAAATTCTCAGGACAGGAGTTGTGCTGGGCAGCCAATCAAAAAAGCTTCAAACTGTCACAGATGGGAGAAAGCAGGACAACAGATGTGAGACCACAGTATCATAAGGCATCAGAACTAGAAGAACCTGGTGCCTTCACTGTACAGAGGGGCAAGCGAAGCCTGGAGCAAGGAGGTAGCTTGGGTGGGTCACCCAGCTGGTGGGCCGCAAGCTGAATAAAGGCTTGACCCTGCATCTCCTAGTGCCCACCCAGTCCAGAACGCTGTCCCCACACCACGGCTAGTCTGTTTACCTCCTCTAGCTCCTGTCATTTAATGATGATTTGCTTGTCTTCCTCCTTGGAGTTTTGCAAAGTCTCTGGCCTCATCTCCCCTGTTAGAATAAATCCATGTTCTCTGCCAGCACCTGCAGAAATCTGGGAGCGCTGGAGTTCCATGCCTGCACATGGCAGCCCATTAGGATCCAGCTGTGACCCCAGGGGTGTGTGTGTGTGCCAAGCTGTCTCCAGAAAACATTGCCTAATAGCTTCCCTCCTGGGTCTCATCTGTTGCACTAAAACATGTTTATTATTTAATATTATGCAACACTGATTAAGAATAAAAAAGGGGAAAAGTTCCATGAAGTACTTTGGAAAAACTAGCTCCACCCCACAACCTAGCCATAGCCACAGCTAACACCTTGGCTTGTTTCCTTCTAGTGTTTTTTTCTCTCCATATGTATGCATGCATTTTCCTTCCTGCTGCCCCCTACTGGACTCACATGGTCAACACACAGCTCTCTGCCTGCTTCCCCCACTACCATTCAGAGATGATCACTTCCCCATTACTAGATATTTCTTTCTTTTTTCTTAGAGCAGTAATTTTGCTCATAGTTTTGGAGAAAATAATTTTATGTCAAAATTAACACAGGTGTGTGTGTGTGTGCGTGTGTGTGTGTGTGTGTGTGTGTGTATAAAAGGTTTATTTATTTATTGCCTAGAAGAACTGGGGTGTAGGCCAGAGGTGCAGGGGATGAGAGGATTCACCAGAGACAGAGTGGGGAGCAGAACAGGCAGATTGACCGAAATACACTGCTGAGGGGAGCAGTGGGCAAGACAGGAGAGGTCTGCTGCACCATGTGGGAAGCTCCCTGGCCAGGGATCAAACTCAAACTCAGACAGTAGCAGTGACAGCGCTGAGACTTAACCCCTAGGCCACCAGGGAGGCCCCTAGGTCTGCCTCTTCTTGATATCTCATGTAAATGAAATCACACATTATGTGGCCTCTTGTGCCTGGTGCCTTTCACTTACTGTGATGTTTCCAAGCTCAACCCACATTGTCGTGGGTGTCAGCAGAGTCACCCGCTGCGTGACGATGGACGCACTGACAGTTGGGGGTCACTGCAGATGGCCAAGGTGTGTGGAAGGCTGTGCCACCTGGGCTTGTATAGCTATCCCTCTGATGTTCACACAATAACAGGGTTGCCTAATGTTTCTTAGAACATCTCCCTGCCTGTCATCCCTCTCAAGGCCAAACCCTGTTGTATGGAAACATCCCATTTTGTTTATTCTATTTTTCAGTTGTGGTGAATAATGTTGCTGTGAGCATTGGCGTAGAAGTTACTGTGTGGACACAGACTTCCCTTTCTCTTGGGTGGACTCTGAAGAGGGGCATTGCTGGGTCATATGGAACTCGGTTTCTCCTTTTCAGAAACTGCCAGGCTGTTCTTGCAAAGTGGCTGCAACATTTTATAATCCCATCAGCAGTGTATGAGGTTCTGGTTTTTCCACATTCTCTCCAATCCTTGGTGTTGTAGCCATCCTGGTGAGGTGTGAGGGGGTCTCTCACTGTGCTTTTCATTTCTTTTTTTTTTTAAAGATTTATTTATTTATGCATACAAGCTGCGGTACAGGCTGGAGGTGTGGGGCGGCGAGAGGGTTCACCAGAGACAGAGTGGGGAGCAGAACAGGCAGATCATCAGAAATCCACTGCTGAGGGGAGCAACAGGTGAGGCAGGAGAGGTCTGCCGCGCCATGTGGGATTCTCCCAGGTCGGGTGTCGAACTGCGTCACCGCTGCCAACAGCTCCACAGCACAGCGCTTAACCGCTGCGCCACCAGGGAGGACCTGTGCTTTTCATTTCTATTTCCTGAATGGTTAATGACGTCAAGCATGTTTTTGTGTCCATCTTGGTCATTTGTATGGAGCGATGTCTATTTAGATCATTTGCCCATTTAAAATTTGGGTTATTGGGTTGCTTCTTTATATTGAGTTGTAAAAGTTCTTTTTTACATTCTACACAAGAGTCCCTTCCAAGATACATGATTTACAAATACTTCCTCCCATTTTTGAGGGGGTTGTCTTTCACTTTTTTGAGTCCTTGGAAGCACAAAAGGTTTTTAATTTTGTGACGTCTCAAGAGAATTATCAAGTCATGATTTTATGATGTCATTTAATGTTTCACGTGGATATGCTCTGCTGTGGTTCATTTAATTAATAACTTTTACCTAACTCATTTAATTAATAATAACTGATAAACACTGTGTCATTTCCAATGTCTTTTATTAATCATGTTAGGCTGCATATCTCTGAGGTAAATCTTCGTATTTGATTCTGATGGCCTCCTTAGCACAGAGCTGTAGGGGTTCAACTGCTTTGCCTACGGGTATGACTTGTGCCAAATTGCCTTCCACATGAAATACCCATGTGTCGCCTCTGCCCTCACCCCCATGCCGTGCATTCGAGGGCCCATTCACAGCATCTCCTGGTACTATTCTTTACAAAAAAAAAATTCGCTGAATCTCACTGAATTTTAAGATATGGGTTTACTGGCTGATTGGGCCTCAGCTCTGTTAGAAACTTGTTGTGGGAGAAAGCACTTTGAGGTCTCTCAGAAGCAAGTCTAGGCAGAAAGAATGACTAATTGCATCCTCGAAGATCTTTCAAGAGATGCAGTTCGCTGCTTCGGTGTGCAGACGGCAGCTCTCTGGGATGAGAACGCATCTCCTGTGGAAAGTTCCTCCGGGAGCCTGTTTTAATGGCACAGACAGGAAATGGCAACTCCAAGAACACTGCTGGCTGTCTCCACTCATTCTTGTCCCCGCCATGAATTTCTCTCTTCCTTCCTGGTGGCGACAGAGAATCCATTCAAGTGTGGCCTCAAATTCCAGGTCACTGGGGTTTGCGCATCCAGGAAATGTGCTTATTCTGCAGGGTGGCACTTTGTCCCTTGGTGATGTCATCTGGCAGACATCTGGAGCGCCTGCCACGCACCGGCCACCGTCCTAGCCTCTAGGGACACAGAGGCGGGGCAGACCTCTGCTCTCATGTTTATAACCATTCGTTGTCGCCCGAAATTTGATGAAGATGTTGGGACCCCCCCCTCCCAGAAAACTTGTGTCACACCGGCACACACACTGCCTCCTGGGAGACCTTCAGTGGATTTCCCAGGGAGGGGCACAGATGCCAGATTCCGGATCATTATGATGATTGAATAAATGAAGAAAATGATGTCGTTGTCATACTGGTATCATTATAAATACATAACGCCTTAAAGTTCAACTCCTAATCTAGGTTTCCTTCCTCCTGCTGCAGGATTTGACTTTGCCACTTGAGCCTGGGTTCTAGGTGCTACATATGGGCCATCGGAGGTGCTATAGCTTCAGCAGAAAATCTCACTGACACGGTCCCATCCCAGACCGAGCCTGCGGTCCAAAGAGCAAACCTGTCCTCACCGGATGTGGGCTACCCAGGGGCATGTGCTGCATCTCAGTGGGGCACTTGAGCTCTGGCTCCCGCCAGCATTGTGCTGGGAAGCAAAGAAGGTGAATGGCCGGAAGAGGGACATGCATGTGGCCGGGGCATCGGGGGGCCTGGATTTTACCAGGTTTGGTGACCTCCCATCCAGATGGGGGCTGTGGGTTGCTGAATCCAATCTAGATGCTATCAGGGCCCCAGTAGGGTTTGAGAACCAGTGTGCCTCAAAGAGTCAAAACAAGGTGGACGTCGGGGTGGGATGATGCCAAGGAGTACCCAGGGTCTGGGGGCCCAAATCCTGCTTTCCATGCAGTTTTCCATCTCACAACCCAAGTTCTCTTAAACCAGTGAGGAAGGGCAGGGCCTGGGGCCCGCCTCCCGGAGACGTGCACCCCGAAGAGAGAGGAAGACATCTTTCTGGGGTGAATGATTCACAGGTCCCCTTTGCTGAGTTCTGAACGCATTCTTGGGCTCCCATTTCTTTCCTTTCCCCCCAGCATCACACAAAAGGAATGTGAAGCGTGGTGGACCAGGAGGCGGCGGGCTGCTTCAGAACAGGCGCTGAGGCGGCACTAGGGGAAATCTTATTAGCGGGCCCTTCATGTCCAGGCGCCCTGGATGGGGAGATTGGGTGAGCCTGGGAGCATGGATGGGTGTTCGCTTAGACCCAGGCCGGCTCCTCCACAGGTAGGGTCCTGTGGGGGTGGCCTGCCCCGGGTTGCAGATGCCTTTGAGAAGCCAGTGAATGTGATGGGTTCTCCATGCATTTTTAAAAAAGATTTATTTATTTATGCATACAAGCTGGGGTACAGGCCAGAGGTGTGGGGTGGCAAGAGGGTTCACCAGAGACAGAGTGGGGAGCAGAACAGGCAGATCAAGGGAAATACACTGCTGAGGGGAGCAGCGGGCGAGGCAGGAGAGGTCTGCTGCGCCATGTGGGAATCTCCCTGGCCGGGCATCAAACTTGAGTCGCTGCTGCCGACAGCTCCACAGCGCAGCTCTTAACCACTGCGCCAACAGGGAGGCCCTCTCCATGCATTTTTAAAAAATATTTATTTATTTATGCATGCAAGAGCTGGGGTGTAGGCCAGAGGTGTGTGTGTGTGGGGGTGAGAGGATTCATCAGAGACAGTGGGGAGCAGAACAGGCAGAGTGACCGAAGTACACTGCTGAGGGGAGCAGCAGGCGAGGCAGGAGAGGTTTGCTGCGCCATGTGGGTCAGTTCCCTGGCCAGGGATCGAACCTGTGCTGCAGTGGCTGTGGATAGCTTCATAGTGCTGAGACTTAACCCCTTGCGCCACCAGGGAGGCCCAACTCTCCATGCATTTCTACCACACAGAATTTGAGGTGGCTTCGGACCACTGGCGTCCAGCTGTAGGCTGCTGCTCAGCAGTTCAGGAGAGCAAATATTAGCTGTGTAGACCACTGAGGGAAGTGAAAAGTGCATGGACTGCAATGGCTGCTGTTAAAGAAGGTTGTGGTGACACCAGTCAGGCAAGCTTGTTTTTACAGAGCCAGAGAATATTTTAACTGTGAGATTCAAGGTGTCTTGTTTCAACCACTCAGCCCCAGAGGTTGCATTTAAATGAATGAGTGAGGTGACGTGCCAATAAAACTTTATCTATAAACACAGGCCATGGGCCAAATTCTGCTTATGGGCTCTAGTGGGCTAAATAATAACAGCCAGTGTTCAGGAATACTCACCATGTGTCAGGAGCTGAGCTGTGTACTTGTATTATTATCCCATGGATGGAGCCTGGGTTCTGATACTCTTGGTTTTGATCCTAAGAGATGGTCTCAGAAAGTGTTATAAAGGATAGGAAGGAGGAGCTAATGACGTTGATGATGATAAAAAACATTTATTGAGAGTCTGCTGTGTGCCAGGTACTATGCTGACAGGTTAACACGGGTCATCCCCACCACAGCGCAGTTACTGTTATCTCCACAAAGGAACGGAGACACAGAGAAGTGAAGCCAATTGCCTTGGGTCACACAGCTGGTATGTGGTGGGGCAGGATTCATGTCCACCCTATAAACCTTAACCTTCCACTTCCCACCCCCCTGCCCCCCACCTCCAAGCCCTCAGGAGTAATATTTCCTTTGCTTTTTGATTGGCCCTGACTAATGAATTAGAAGCTGGCCCCAAGAGAGAATCCTGGGCCCCCTGCTTATCTTTTACCCTTTTAGTGTCTGGATCATGGGGTGGCCCTAGGAGGGGATTCTGTGTCTCTGGGGTCCCCAAGTGGTCAGGAAATATTTACTGTTACAGGTTGCCCACGTCCCCAGCTATGCCTACAACTTCACCTACAAGGTGGGGCTGCTCTGACGAGGCACCCCTGGAGGGGGTGTGTGGGTGAGTACAGCGTGGGAAGCTGGAGGGTGACCTTGCAGTTGAGGGGGACATTGCAGTTGAGGGGGCTCTGAGGCCCAGCACCCCTGGGCGTCCCCACCCCTCCTGTCTGTCCTCAGAGAACCCAACTGAGTTCCAGGCTTTCCTCTGAGTCAGATGCCCCCGGCAGGAAAATAAACTTTCTGTTCTAAAGGGAGGAGGGAGAAGCTCTCTTTTCAAAAATAAGAGAGGCAGTCCGGTTGCTATGACGAATTCCTTGTGTTGCTCTGTTTTTCAAAAAAAAATTATTTTTTTTATGACCCACATAAAAAGGTACATGCAGCCTCCTTGTGAAAACACATGGAAAAATCTCCATCTTGTGCCTGACCTGAGTGAGGTTCAAGGGGCTATGGGGCCAGGGGGGCTCATTTTAAGGCCTTTGAAGACTCAGTGCTCTTGACGTGTTGGGGACCCCACCCCGCACCACAGCAAACCTCAAAACGTCCCTACAGATCCCATTACACATGTGCTTTTCTTACACAAACATCTGAAAAGGTTTTCAAATAATCCGTACTGCCTGGGGTTTTAGGAAGAGTAAATTAGGCTTCGACTCCTAGAGGCCTGTACTCCCCTGTCATGCCGGCGAGTCGGCGTCCACTCGCTGCTGGACCTTGGTGTTTAATCAGACATTTGCCGATTTCGCGCTTTCTCTGGCCTTCAGGTGTCCCGGGGTCTGTTTGCTTGTGGCTTCAGGCAACTCTGGGGCTGGGTTTCTGGAGCGCAAAATGGGAGTGATTCAGGGGCCTCTCTGGTGACGCAAGGGGTTAAGTCTCAACCTATGAAGCTATCAGCAGCCACTGCAGCACGAGTTCGATCCCTGGCCAGGGAGATTCCCACATGGCGCAGCAGACCTCTCCCGTCTCACCCGCTGCTCCCCTCAGCAGTGTACTTCAGTCAATCCGCCTGTTCTGCTCCCCACTCTCTTTCTGGTGAATCCTCTCACTCCCATCCCCACACCTCTGGCCTACACCCCAGCTCTTGTATGCATAAATAAATAAATCTTTAAAAAAAAAAGGGAGCGACTCAGGAAAAGACATGCAGAGACAGAGATGGAGAGAGGGACAGGATGGTAAAGCCAATTGGGCAAAGTGGGAATCAGAGGCGACTTAGGATGCAGGTGTAAGGCAATTTCTTGCACTATGGTTGCTGCTTTCCTAGAAGTGTGAAATGATATCAACATGAAAAATGAACTGAAATTGTATCAAAATGAAAAATTCCCTCCGCCCAAGGGTGGGAGGGTGGGCGAGGGCGGATCAATGAAAAGCTTTTTCACTGTGCTCAGAGGAACCCAGGAGGGGCTCAGGGCAACTAGGGGGTTGAGGGGTGCAACTCCATATTCCCCATCCCCTTTAGCCATGCAGGTCCACCTTCATGTGCCTTATATTGTGGGGACCCATACAGATTCTTCTGGAAGAAAGGGGTCCCCTTAAGAAAAGCCAGAGCCCTGTGGATGTGGAGACATGGAACTAAGAGAGGTTCAGGAGCCTGGAGAATGTGAATCCAGTGACTTTGGAGACTCTGGTTTTCTAATAGTGAAGGGAAAAGAAGCCACTGGTTGCAGATTGGTCGGTGGGCAGAGGAGGAGAAACTCATTTAGATTGTGATTGTGGGGATTCTGAGGCTGACTGCTAGTTTCTTGCCCCCTGAGCTCAGTACGTGCCCCATGCTGTTCCAGGTACTGCACAAGCACCGACTCATTCTCACAACTCCCTGCCAGGCAGGTCCTACAAGGGAGGAACTGAGGCTGCGCAAGGCGAGTCAGTTTCTCACGGTCTCACAGCCAGGGACAGGCAGAGCTGGACGAACCCCTGCACCTGGCTCTGGAGCGTGGCTTTCCCTCCATGTCGGTGAGGTGATGCAGCAGGAACCAGAACTTCGGTGAGTGACGCAAAGCCAGGCCCACAAGGGATGGGGGGGGGATGGGCCTCCAGACATGGTGCACAGTGGTGTGGCTACTCCATGTGTTATGTGTTTTTGTCTGGGCCAGTGCACACCTACTATGTGCGTCATCTCAGAATCCTCCCAGCCAGCCCTGTGAGGTCGCGATTACAATCTCCATTTTATAGAAAGGTCGAGGGAAGCCCAGAGAGGGCAAACACCTTGCCACAGAGCAAGAAAGTGTCAGGCTTAGAGGGCATGAAACCCATGTCTTCCTGATTGCAAAAGACTGTGTTTTGCACCACTAACCTGAACTGCCCTTCTCTGCAGTGGCTCTAGTGCTTCTAGATCCTTTTCTAGATCCTTCTAGATCCTTCTAGATCCTTTTCTAGTACCTCACATAACAGTTGGCCTGGAGAGGGAGGTGCGGGAGTAGGCACTGGTTCAAGCATTTTTAGTACTGGTCAGGTCCGGTATTGGGAGCTGGGGTAACAGGAGTCGAGGGACAGACACGTGTGTGCTCAGCAAAATCAAAAAGCGGTGAGATTTCAGAAAGGTTGAATGTGTGGGCCAAGTACAGACATGCCCAGCAAAAGATCACCTTTCCCAGGTAGATGGGAAGGTAAGGGGCAATCCTGGAAGGCTGCCTGAAGGAGATGACATCTGAGTTAGGTTTTGAAAGATGACCAGGTTATCAGACTGGGCAGGGTATCAGGGTGGTAAGAGAGGGCATTTCTGGAAGAAGGGACAAAGGCGTTGGGATTTGAAACCACATAATGGGTACAGAGTAGAAGCTGTGTAGACAGCTGGAGAAATGGGCAGGGACAAGATCACAAATCCGTGTGTGTGGGGGGGGGGGCAGGGATGGGAGAGTCCTCTGGGAATTGGGAGGATCAGTTGCTAAAGACTTGCTGTGACTGTGAGCAGCTGCTAATCTTTTCTGGGCCCCTTCTACCCCGTGGACAATGGAAACGTTCCCAGAATCAAATTATGTGCAGTCAGGCTTCACCTGGGAGCTAGGGAACAGCCAGGGGACTCGTGCCCAGCTTCTCCCACCCCTGTCTGGAGAAATGGACCAGAACAACCCTAGCAGGCCCTCCCACCTCTCCCACCCCATCCAGACATCCAGGGTGGTCCCCGCACCCCAGTACCCTCCCCCCCCCCAGTGGAAACTGTCTCTTCCAATAGGAGGAGGCGGCTTGGTGAAGTCCCCAGAGTTCTTGGGGAAGCTATGGGCCTTATCCATCCCCCACCATGAAAGCACCCCCCCACTTGATGCTTCCTCTCCTTAAGTCTCCCAGCTCCCCTTCAGCACTGCTAACCCCAGCAGGGCCCGAAGCTAACCCCAGGAGCCTGGACCCTTGTTCATCACGCAGGATTGTCTGGGTTGTGGCCGTCCTCCTCCTTCCTCCTTCTCAGTTCCCCAAACTCCACTTCTCATGTTTGTGCTCCTTCCCTCCATGTCCGATAGTCTCCCAGAGCTCGAGGAGCCCTTGGTCACCCCCACTCTCAGAGCTGGTCTATAGCACGGGGATCCACTCCCGCTGTTACCTGCACACGTGCCCTGCAGGCACAAAGCTGACTCCCACTAGCATTGCTGGCTGAGGGCGTTACGGATGTCTGCGCACACTTGACCCAGGGCTTAGCTCTCCCGACCGGGGACTTGACAGTCCTCTCGGTGGTTAAGAACCAGAACTTGGCCATCAGGAGGAGTCTTTGGGTCCTCAGCGCGGCAGGTCAGAGACAGGTGCTGACTTTGGTCATCCTTCTACCCAATCATTTAACAAGATTTATGGAGCAGTTACTGTGTGTCAAGCATCAGTCCCTGCCCCTCCGGAAGGGGAGCTGGATGGTGTATTCACAGCACAAAGCATCATCCCATTCCCGGTGAGACTGGTCTGCAGTGGAGGCCAGGCGTCTCTGAGGATGAAAATCAAAGTCTTGACCTGTGTTGGGGACTGGAGAAGAAGGGACATTTCAATTGACACCGGAAGGTTTGACTCTTCAAGCTCCCTTTTCAGCTGTGTCATCCCCTTAGTTTTCTATGCTGTGGGAAATGAGGTTGGCGGGAACCAAGATATGGGGATTTTGATTGACTTTGTACTAGGGAGTTATGGAGTGTTGTGGAGCAGTGGAGTGCCACTGAACCAAGTGAAGTTTCAGGAGAGATGCTCTAGCAATGTCTGTCTCGGGGGAGATTAGAGGGCCTGCATCTGAGAAGACAGACCTTTTTCCTGCCTGATAGAGTGGAGGAATTCATTATTTACTGAGTGTTATCTGTATACCAGACCCTGTTCTCAGCATGTTGAGTGTGTCAGCTCATTTTAGTTCCCCAACAACAGTGTGAGGTAGGTATTTTATTACTCCCATGTACTGAGATTCAGAGAGGTTAGGCCATTACACGGCAAGACTCAAACCCAGGTCTGCCTGTCACTCAGGCCAGCGTTCTGGTCTTCCCTGCAGCCACCCGATGTTAATTTCCTGTTGCTGTTGTAACAAATGACATAGTGGCTTAAAATGGTACCGATTTATACTCCTACAGTTCTGGAGGCTGGAAGTCCAGCCTGAGACTTAGGGCGCGAAAATCAAGGGGTTGACCAGGCGGTTCCTCCTGGAGGCTGTAGGGAGGGTCATTCCTGGCCTGTCAAGGGGCTGCCCGCTCCTTCCGCTGTGGCCACGTTGCTCAGATCTCCGCTTTCTCCATTGCCCTCCCATCTCCTCCTCCTCCGATCTCTTGGTCCCACTGAGACGCCTGCGACTGCGCTGGGGCACCTGGGTAATCCAGGACACTATCCTCACCTGACCACCCATGCCTCAGCCATACCTGTCAATCGCATGAGCACTGAACAAGCCAGAGCACACCAGTGACTCGTCCAAAGCCACTTGGCCAGTCTCAGCCTCACGTCTTACAGTCCAAAAATACAGTTTGGACTTACAGAGATTCCTTCATGTCCCAGAAAGCAAACATCTTCCAAGGCTTCCTGTGGTTTGAGAGTCTCTCTGGTGGACCTGCGTTAGCAGTGGTCAGAGAGACTGAGGAAACCATTTAGATTTAACCAGAATATTTTTTTTAATTATACAGAATTTTAATTTTTTTAATATATATTTTTATTGTTATTTATGTCTTTTGCATTTTGTATTCCCCTTGGGTAGCCCACCACCAATTCACCCGTGATCCATCTCCATGGTCCCTTGTGTTCTTTTCTATTCCATTTTGTGCCCTTATCCTTCCCCCCACCCCCAATATTGAGAAGCCAAGACCACTAAAGATAGAACAGGATAGAACAGCCCCTCAGGGGTGTGGGGATTAACATATAAGGTTGATCCTCCTCAGGGTCAGCCAGTCTCTGGCTGGGATGGGGGCTAAACTGGAATCAGTCCCCAGGCTCCTAGGTCAATGGCATGGGCTTTTGTTGGAGGACTTGGTAAAACCACCTCCCCACCCCCACCCCAACCTCCCACCTCGACCCTGGGCTCAGGGCAGACCTAGCTAATCTCTGTGCTGGGTCCAGGCAGGCCTGGGTGTAGACTCAGATACCCTTTAATAGAGATCCCAGGGGTCCAGAACCAACCTACTAGAGCTGGGCCTCAGGGTGAAGCTTGAGCTGCCATCTTGGAGGTGGGCACCATTTCCAAGGGAATAAACAGGGGTCTCCTTGGATGCCCTGGGGGACACTGCCTCTTTCTCAGCCTCAGTATCCCCATGTCAAGTTTCACATTCAGAATCATATTTAAAAACAACAGCCCCCTCCACCCCATCCCCACCACCACCAAAAAAAAAAAAAAAAAAAAAAAAAAAGAAAGAACAGAAAACCTTTTCACCTCAAGGAGAAAAAACTCAACTTTCCATCCATTTTGAGAATGGTGGCCAAAGATCTGTGGCTTCTGGTTGGCCAGGACAGCCCAGCTCTCCCAGTTCCCCACTGTGAGCTCCGTGGGGGCTGTGTGCCCACCCTCCTCGCCCTCGGGCATCCTGAGGCCTGGCTGGCCCGGAGCCCAGCGCCCTTGCTTTGCCAGGTGTGGCTCCCGGCTGGTAAAACCAGAGCCTCATTACAGCTCTGGTTGGCTCCAGAGGCCGAGGCCTGGGGGAAGTCCAAGGAGGAAGAGTCAGTTTTCACTACTCCGTGCAGAGGCTGCATTCACCCTGCTCCCCTGACTGTCGCTGTCTCTTTAGACCCTAGAAGCTTTCCTGCTCACCTTCTCCCCTCCTCCTCCCTCTCCTCCCCTGCTCGCCCTCCTCCCTCTCTTCCTCCCCTCCTCATCCTGCTCCTATTGCTCCTCCTCGGCTCCCCCTCCTCCCTCCCCTGTGTCCTCCTCCTCCCTCCTG
>PVIJ01017482.1:0-29236 GCA_004024925.1 Scalopus aquaticus | reverse complement strand
GATAAAGGTCAAACTGGGCCCGACCAATGGTCTTAGTGATCACGCACGCACGAGCTCCAAAGCCACTGTACACGTGAACATCACGGGCTATGGCTATCCTGTTTACCCACTCTCAAAGCTCCGCCCCCTCATTCCTCGGGCGCCATCTTGTAATGGCGGACCTAGCTCCTCTTTCCTCCGGCGCCATCTTGTCCTCGGGTGCCATCTTGTCACCGCACCCCACAGCAGGATATAAGAATCTTGAAGACACACAGACAGAGGAGACACAGAACACAGACAGAAGACAGGAGACGGAAGAAGGATGGAAAGCCAGAAGGGGCCCAAGGAGCAGAAAGACTTGTAAAGAAGCTTCACTGGCCTGGACTGATTGAAAGAGATGTGGGTGAAAGACCCATGGGGGAGTTAACGATGGCAATGTTGACTTTGGTTTTGATTTTGTTCTGTTCCTCTCAGAATTGTCTGATTGTTTTTGACCCTTTTGGATGGGTCCCTGCCGAAAGGTATTTTGGTTCCTCCCAGAATTGTCTGGCTGTTTCTGACCCTTGTGTGTGGGTCCCTGCCAAAAGCTGTTCTCGACTTGTGGCAGGCTTTTGAGACTTGCTTTGGGCCAATCCCATTTGGGTGGACTTTTACCCACGAGGAGTTGGTTAGCATTGGGTGCTTGACTTAGAAAATATATTCTTTGTCTTTCCTGTCCTTTCTAGCTGTATTAAAGTCTGGTTTCCACAAAAGTTCCTGTATGTTTTGTATTGATGCAGCGGATGGCAGAACCCATTTAGACCAGGGCATGTTTGGGGTTTCGGGGGTGCCCCTCTCCCTGCCCTGTAACATTAAGGTTTCCTGGGGGGTGCCCCAATGCTGGGGTCAGCCACCTCCCAATGGCGAAATGCCCTGCTGCCTGGGAGTCACCTCTGGTATTCACCTGAGGTCATCTCATCCTCCCGCAGACACTGCTTCTTCCAGTGTTTGCCTGAGGCTGTCACCACCAGTGGGGGAGGGGCGGCAAGTGCCACAGCCCCAGGTTTTGCTCCTGTGGGCTTCAAGGCCTGGGACTAGCTCTCGAGAGGGGGAGGGGGCACAAGGGAAACTGCATTTGCCCCCTTTTTTTTTAGCCAGGACCCCTCAGTTGTGCCAGGTCTTCGCTTCTTGCTTTCAGTTTCTTCCTCTCTTACTTGTGGTTGTCATGGTCTGTTTTTGTGGGTGGGGGAGGGAAGAAGAGTTCTGATGACTTTCTCTTCCTTACTCTGTCCCCTTTTCTTCCCTTATAAACCATTCTGTTAACTTATTCAGTAATTTGTGTATGTTACTCTCTTCACTTTCAATATGTGAGCTCTTTTCAATATCTCTGGAGGATTTTTTTAGTATTTGCAAACTCCTTGACTTTCTCTATGTCTGAAAAAGCCTTTTGCTCCCTCATCTGAAGGAGAATCTTGCAAGAATATACTCAGCTGGCAGGTATTTTTCTCTTTTAAGTATTTAGAACATGCTATTCATTCCCTCCTCTCTTGTGTTTCTTTCAGCAATGTTTAATGTTAGCCTGATTAGGGTACCTTTATTGATTATCCGCTTCTTCCCCCTCACTTGCTTCAATATTCTTTCTTTGTCCTGGACTCTTGGAAATGTTACTACTACATGTCTTGGTGTTGGTCTCCCTTAATCTTTCAATATATATGCTGGCGTTCTTTCATCTTTCTGGATTTATACTCCCGCCCCTCTAGGCTTAGGAAGTTTTCCTCCATTACTTTTCATATGCATTTTCTGTGCTTTAACTCTTTCTCCCTCCTTTGGTATTCTCATTATTTGTATGTGACCTTTTCTCATGAAGTTAGATTGTGGGTTATTTTTCATTTGTTAAAAATTTTGTTTCTCCACATGCAATTCACAGCAATCTGGATGGAACTAGAAGGGATCATGCTCAGCGAAATGAGCCAGAAAGAAGGAGAAAAATGCCAAATGGTTTCACTGATAACAGGAATATAGGGGAACCAGAGAGAGACAACCAGCAAAGGAGGGGTGGATAGGGATCAAAAGGGGGAAGAAAAGAGCACAAGGCATGCTGGTGATGGGTCATGGGTGAATCGGTGGTGGGCTGCCCAAAAGGAATACACAAAGTTAAAAATATAAATAACAATATTTTTAAAAAAATTGTTTCTCTTTTCCTTCATTGTCTGGGTTCTTTGCACATCTGTATCTTTAACTACATTGAATTGAACTGTTATTCTGCTTGTTGTATTCTGCTTATGAGATCTCCTCCAAAGTTTTCATTTCTTATATTCTCTTCTTAAATCCTGAAACTCCATTTTTATCATATTTAGTACTTAATTTTCCAGACAGGTTAATAATGACTGTTCCTGGTAATTAGAACTTGTTTGATACCAGATCTTTTTACCAATTAAAGTGAAATTATGTTCTATATAATATTATGTGAACAAATAGACCACCCTATTCTGGATAACTTAGGATGAACCAATGTGGATTTTTTCATGTATTATAAGTTATAAAATGGTCAAGAGTCTCACTTTTTTCCTATTTTTATTCCCATTTTTATTATGCTATTTCTATAACAACTGAAATGATATTAACCACTTGTCACAAAGTTGTGGTAGAAATGAGGCATTGACATATGTGAATGCAGTGTCTGAAGTCTGCAGTACTTTTGCATTCAAGAAGACTCTGTCCCTACATGATTGAGGTCCTTTCATGACCCAGTTAATGTTGTCTATAGACTATACTGAAGAAAAAAAAATCACATAGTGGAGACAGTTCTATACTTAAGCGATAACTCCTTTTACATTTCACCTTCCTATATGCATGAAAAAAATCCATATAGTATGTAGACTGCCAAATTTATATGATCATACGACCATGCATATACTTAATCATCACGAGAACTGAGTTATTCCAGAACAATATTTTGGTAAATAACACTCTTTGAAATGTGTGTAGGTGTAGGGTGTGTAGGTGTGGATTGGTGGAGGGATGTTTGTCCCAGGCAGAACGTGGCAAAATGTAAATAGAATTAGAATAAGAAATAGAAATAGTATCTTCAGTCCTCATCAGTGAGCCAAAACCAGTCACAAAGAAAAGAAAGTTAACTTTTTAAAACAGAATGGTTTGAGTTAGACAACAGAAAGGTGCCTTGATGTTGAATACTAGAGTTATATTAGAGCTGCTAAATTCTTCTCTGCTTAAGATGGAGGGTGTTCTATATTCTGGGCAGATGGTAAGTATTCGGTATGTGTGCAAGCGTACAAAAGGAGTGCAAATATCCCCAGCTCTGTGGAAAAGAATACAGAATATCAAGATCACCTGGATTTGAAAAAAAATTCATTTTTATTTCAAGATCTACTTTCTGCCTTAAAATTATGACATATTTAAAGCATGTAAGAATAGTAGCCCAATATATTAGACTGATGAATTGGATAATTTAAAAGCTTAAAGCATATCTCATATACAGGAAAATATTTTTTGCAATCAAAATGTACACCGATAAATAAAAGTCTGTTAATTGTGTGCATTATTTTTGTAACAAAATACCAAAATTTGAAAACATTCTGTAATTTCTGTTAAGAAATCCAGCCTGTAGGTAATCCTTAAATAACTAAACCATAAAAAAAAAATCATGTGGAATAAAATAAGAAGCCTCCAGGCAGTCAAGGATTTTGTTTCACTTTTAAGTTCTCAATCAACAGTAACTCTATTACATTATTCCTACCTATTATGAATATCAAAGGTTATTCTAACTAGCACATTCACTGAAGCAATATATCAGTGACTAATTTTACTTCACATTCTCCCATGATAAGTGTGGTTTGTGATGATTTACATAATTTAAATGTCAAACTATAAAAGTGAAATTAAACCATTTATATCTATGATTATTATAAAGGACATAGAAAGAAATTGTGGAATCTTAATGAAAAAAGTTGTTTCTTCTAAGAGATTATGTCCTCCCTGATGTTACTAATGATTTACCCTTTTGGGTCATAGCAATTACTGCAATTCTCTGTGGAACAAATATTTTGCCATGTTTATCATCTCAATATAGATTCACTTAGAGTATTGCAAAGTCATCATCATTGTAATAAGAAGATGACTTCTTATTGGAATCTTCAATCTTCTTATATATTTATAAGTTTAAGAACAAGGGATAAAACCCAGTAGCATCATAGTAATGACAATATAAAATCTATAGTGGGAGTGATTCTTGTCATAAGTTATATATTTTAGAGAGAATATCATGAAAAGAGTTTTCAGTTTCATTATAGAGGAACAACCAAAATAACAGAAGCCATCATATCAGAATTACTTCATCTACTCTTCAACAAACTTAATGACCCATTCATATGTTTCCATTCTGCATTTCCTCAAATCAAAAAATAGTATTTAATGAATTTTTTTCAATTGGTGCAAGAATTTTGTTTTTTAAATTATTGTCTCTATATTACATCCCCCCCCACTCTATTGCATCACTTTCCTTTAGTTCACAGTTATCTTGAAGTATTTTTCAACTTAAAACCAAACTAAAGCGCAGCAGACCTCTTCTGCCTCTCCAGCTGCTTCCCTCAGCAGTGTACTTCAGTAGATCTGCCTGTTCTGCTACCCACTCTCTTTGGTGAATCCTCTCACCACCACCGCCCCCCTCCTCCACCCCCGGCCCATGCTTCTGGCCTACACCCCAGTTCTTGTATGCATAGATAAATAAATAAATATTTTTTAAAAACTAAAGCAATGAACAAGTCACAACCTTCCCTCGATTGTGTTTTGCCAATGTTCAGCTTCATATGTCCTTCTTTATGACAAATGTCACAAAAGTTGTTATATTTACTGTTTTCTTGTCATAGCTTCCATTTTGTACTCAACACATTCTAAATTTCTTTACTTTCCACAACTCCAATGAAATAATTATTTCATGTTCATTTATGACGTTCATCTTTCTATGTCCAGTAGTAAATCCTCACCGAGTCCCCATATTTCTTTCTCAGTATGACTGTACACCATTTACTGTCATTCCTTGAATCTTCATCCCCCCTCACCCAAAGATCATACATTATTGGTTTTCTTTCTGAAACATTCTTAAACTGTGACTGTTCCTGTTCAATATGTTTTCTGTTATTGTTTATTTTCCTCCAAATATTTACATTTTTGGAGTGTCCCTTGACTAAATATTCAGAGCTTTTCTGTCTCCACACTCACTTTTTGGTACTTATCTAATCCCCTTGACTATAAGCACCATGTCTGTGCTTATGGATGCCAAATGTCTCTCATGAATTTCAAACGTGTATCTCTAACTTTATTTTTTCTCTGAGTATTATACAAAAATATCCAACCATCTAATGGAAATCTCAATAATAGTTGTCCAAAAACACAGATCTTGTTTTACTTCTTATTATTAACACTTTCTGACCAAACATAATCTTACAAACATGGTCTTTCCCTTCAGCAGTGACAATTTAATTCATTCAGTTGCTCCAGCCAAAACCTGGAGTTTATCCAGATTTTTTCTTTCAAAATTACTCTTTAGTTGATATAAATTAAATTGTGTCTCTTTTTCTGTCCCAGAAAATCTGTAGCTTTAAATCCTAACTTTCAGTAACTCATATTGTAAACATATTTGATTTTTTAATCCTAGCAGAGGTAATTAAGGTAAAAATGAAGTCACTAGAGTGGACTTTAATACAATATGGTTAATATCTGTATAAGAAGAATAAATTTTGACACAGACACATAAGAGGAAGATGATAAGAAGATACAGCAAGACTGCTATTTTTAAAAAAGATTTATTTATTTATGTGTACAAGCTGGGGTACAGGCAAGAGGCGTGGGGTGGCTAGAGGGTGCAGCAGAGACAGAGTGGGGAGCAGAACAGGCAGACTGATGGAAATACACTGCTGAGGGGAGCAGCGGGTGAGGCAGGAGAGGTCTGCCGCACCATGTGGGAATCTCCCTGACGGGGTGTTGAACTCGTGTTGCTACTGCCGACAGTGCCACAGCACAGCACTTAACTGCTGTGCCACCAGGGAGGCCCAAGACTGCTATATTTTTTAAAGATTTATTTATTTATGCTTGTATGAATTGGAGTTTGGACTAGAGGTTTGTGTGTGGTTGGGGGGCGAGAGGATTCACCAGAGAGACTGGGGAGCAGAACAAGCAAACTGACTTAAATATACTGCTGAGGAGAGCATTGGGTGAGACAAGAGAGGTCTGTTGAGCCACATGGGTTAACTCCCTGCCCGGGTATTGAACTCCCATTGTAGTGACTACCAATAGCTTCATAGTGCCAAGACTTGACCCCTTGTGCCAACAGGGAGGCCCAAGACTGCCATTTCTCTCAGAAACCTTAAGGGGAACTGATGTTGCTTAAATCTTGAAATCAGACTTCCAGTACCTAAAAGTTTGGGAAAATAAATTATTTTGTTTGAACAATCCACTGTGGTACTACTTTATGGCAGTTCCAGCAGAATAATACAATATCCAACCCATAGATTTTTTCCTATTAGCTGAACCTGAAACTAAATACCAATTCTGACCATATTCAGCACTAACTCCCCCACTCCGTTGCCTTTCTGCCTTTCTCCACTTCTAATGAAAGTAGTTACATTTCTGTCTCACATCCCCAGTAAAAGGGAAGTTCATTGATGACAATGACTTTGCACCATAGTATTCCTAGAATCTAGGATTATGGCTGGTATCACCTTCTGAATAAGTGAATATGTGTAGTCACTGTCTATTGTCAAAGAGATGTCTTACATCATACTGATAGCCTTGAAACAACTGCCCATCTTTAGTACTCAAATATGACCCACCCTGGTATGTTGAATTCACACAAGAACAGAAACATAATCTTTGGGAGAACCCAACCATGTTTTCTGCTTTATTTTTTAAAAAAATAGTTTTTATTCAATTTTTAAAGTTATATTTATTTAGGTAATGTTGATGTACATCATAATATATATCTTAGAATACTAGGTTTACACCTTTACAATTGTTTTCATTTCACCACACTCACTACAAAGTCCCAGTAGTTTTCCATTAGATCCCTCTCTCCCTTTTGTTCCCACAACATCACATCCCCATTCTGGCATCTTAGTCATAACTCAATGTGCCCACCCCATTCCTGTTTTAATTTTTCCCTCCCCCATTGCCTCCTTCTTGGATTACTCGATCTGTGATCATTCTTCAAGTTTTGTTAGCTTTCAGTATCTTTCTCTGACATTTGTTTGGCTATATTCCATATTTAAATGAAACTATCCAATATACATCTATTTCCTTCTGACATATTTCACTTAGTATAATCTCTTACAGTTCCATCCATGTTGACACAAATGACATGAGTTTATCTTTTTGATCGTTGAGTAGTATACCCTTGTTTTGTATACCATATATTCTTGATCCAGTCTTCTGCTTTGGTGCATTCACATCATTCCCATTTCTATGCTATTATAAACAGTGCTGAAATAAATATTAGGATGCAATTTTACTTTTGAATTAGTATTTTTGTGTTCTTTGGATAGATCCTAGGATTAGAATTGCTAGGTTGTATTTTCAGTTTGGGGAATGCCCATAGCTTTCCATAGTGGCTGGACCAGTATACTCTCCCAATATAAGTGTAAGAGGGTAGTTTTTTCTCCACATCCTAGCCAACACTTATAGTATTTGTTTTTATTTTTTTGTTTTTTTTTGTTTTTTTCCAATCTGAGCCATTTTCAAAGTTGTGAGATGGTATATAATTGTAGTTTTGATCTGAATTTCCCTGATAATAAGTGATAATGAACATTTTTGCATATGTTTGTTATCCATCTGCATGTTTTCTTTGGAGAAGTGATAAATTAGTAAATTAGTTCTGCCCATATTTTGATTGTGTTATGTTTTTTTTTAATTTGTATTATAATAAATAAACTATTTAAAAATAATACCTCACTCACAAAAACTCTGTGCTCTGTTATAACAGTTAGTCCAGGGCAGGTAAACTTGGGTTATTTTTGCATTTTCTCTAATTTGATTCAGTCTCACAAACATTTTTTAGAAGATATAATGGAGACTGTGATTAATTTGAAAAAAAATATGTTCAGAAGTCTGTAGCTAGGGTAAATAAAATCTTTAATGAAGTAAAAGAAGTAAATATTTCTGAATAAAACAATAGCTACTTGCTCACAAATATTGCTTTGTTGCTGTATCTCTTCTACTCCCAGGGTTTTTGAATAAGATGACTCCCACCTTCCCCATCTATAGTCCTTTGTTATTGTACTTTTTCTACGCCCGGTGATTCTAATGATCCTGATAATTCAGAATCACACTACATCTTACATATCTGAACCAAATTCAGAATTTCTTTTCCCAGTACCCTTGGGAATGAAGTGGGGAAACTGAATTGGTATTGTAGAATTACAGAGAGAGGTGCCACAGATTGCCACCTACTGAGATTTTGAAACAGTTCTGATTTGTGTCATTCTTGAAAACCTGTTATATAATGATTTTTATTTTCTGAGTTACACAATTCTTAATATAAATTCTATTTTACCCCCCT
Source organism: Scalopus aquaticus (assembly GCA_004024925.1). NCBI lineage: Eukaryota > Metazoa > Chordata > Mammalia > Eulipotyphla > Talpidae > Scalopus > Scalopus aquaticus. The sequence continues at coordinate 20,709 of PVIJ01017482.1, read as the reverse complement.
CCATTAAATTTATTGTTTTTAACTAGTTGAAGTTTTTCAATGATAAAAAATAAACTGTGAAATAAAAATGTAGGTGTGTAGGGTAGGCAGACACGTTATTAGGGTTTTCTGTCTACCCCTTCGGTAATGGGCATCTATAGGCCTACTTGCCTGCCTGATGAAGGGTGTGGCGTAGCATGGAGTAGCGTGCACGTGCATGAGGCGAGAAGCAGGGAGCATGAGGAAGAAGAGCATGGCAGCAATGATGAGAGAGCAGTGTGACTGAAGTGGCAGGAAGTAGAGTGGCAGCAGCAGAGAGCCCCAAGAAGGTGAAGATTTGCCGGGGCTAGGAGGTCTGCCAGCCTGCTGGCCCCCCTGCCACCCTACCAGCCTTGTACCTGGCTGCCTCTAAAGATATAATAAAAAGCCTAAAAAGCCCCCGAGGGCTCCAGAACTCCTCCTTCACATCCTTCTGTGCAGCTCCATGGAGAACATGTGTTTCCAGGTGTTTTCCTGCCTCAACAATGTGAAATAAAAAAAAACTTTTTTAAAGATTTATTTACTTATGCATACAAGCTGGGGTACAGACCAGAGGCGTGGGGCAGCGAGGGGGTTCACCAAAGACAGAGTGGGTAACAGAACAGGCAGATCGATGGAAATACACTGCTGAGGGGAACAGTGAGCGAAGCAGGAGAGATCTGCTGCGCCATGTGGGAATCTCCCCGGCTGGGCATCGAACTCGTGTCGCTGGTGCTGACAGCTTCACAATGCAGCGCTTAACTGCTGTGCCACCAGGGAGGCCGAAATAAAAATTTATCTGAAATAAAAATTTATTTTGGATAGGAGGTGTACAAAAAAGGTCCTCAGAATTAGTTGTAAAACTCAAATTAGGTAAGTGAAATTGCAGTCTCTATTCATATTCTGGATGAGAAGAAATTTGTTCACGGCTATCAGAATCAACTGTCAAAATCAAACTACTCTATATGATCTCAGAATAAGCATTTGGTAATGGATGGGAGACAAAGGAACTGTTAAAATAAATTAATACAAAAGAAATGTAAAATGCTCTTTACAAAAGGAAAAACGCTTTCAAATCAATTAATATTTAAATTTAAAATGAAAATAATAAAATTTTAAAATTTTATCTGAAGACCTTTGTATGACAACAATGAAAGTTTACTGTTTGTATCTAATTTTGAAAATAAGGAAACTAGAAGTTGCTGGATTTTATTAAGGTTGGCATCTAGACAAAAACTAAGAACAATGGGGAATCCCCAATTCCTTCTGAATTAACTTTGCTGTCCATTATCTGTCTGAAAACAATTTACTAATTCTGTTGAAACAAAATATCTTTCTTCTCATACTATAGTCCTCATATTATTGTTTAGAAGATAATAGAAATTCAAATTAAGGGAGCCTTGAATTGTTCGGTAACAGTCAAAATGTTAAAGGATTTTCATCAAGGAGAATTAGCTGAGGTTTTAGTAATGGATTGTGGTTCATCACTGAGCTCTGAGGGTGACAGTTTACCTCCTCTTGGTACAGCAAATGAATTTGCAGTCTTATATAACAACATGAAGCTCACTCACATGGTTATAAAGTTGGGGGATGTTAACCATTCCGTAATATCAGGTAAACTTTACGTTTTCAATGAAGGTAGGTCTGGGTAGCCTTGGAAGGAACATACAACTGCATTAGAAAGTCACTATGTCTCCATTTTCATGTATTTATGCATTCATAACAATTCCTCACCAAGAACCACTAAAAAAAAAAATGAACTACAGGAACCCTCTAAGTTCTTATTTTTATTTAACTTTAATTTTTCTGAGTTATTATTCTAAGTTATTTTTATTCTAATTATCATTGAGGTAAAAAAGATTTACATTGCTGCATCACCTCTTGGGGGTTATAAATGTATACTTTCACATACTGCTTACAACCAGTGCCCCAAAAGTCCTCCAAAATGTTACAATGGGTCCCTTACTTCCCTATTTTCATCTCAACACCCTCCCTCTCTGGCTGTCTTCACTTTAAGTTCAAGTGTTAACAGTTTATAATTAGTTTGTTTTTTGACTGACCCTTTTTTTATGTTTCTCTATACTCCACATATAAGTGAAACTATCCAGTATTTGTCTTTTTCTTTCTGACTTACATTGCTTAGCATTATCCTTTTGTGCAAATTACAGATGACTCTAAAAATATGCAAACAAAAACACTTCATTCATTACAATTGCTTTTCCACTTTCCCTAAAAGTAGTGATGATCACTAAAACACGTGCATTGTAACAAATGAACTAGGAAATTATACTGTTGGAAAACTTGAAACTGGAGGATTGGGCAAGAAGTTCAGACTTTCCTCTTTATTTTCACTGTACATAATTTTGAGCAACATTTCTGTTTTAAAACAGAGTCCTCCATAAGCCCTTAACACCCCTAAATATACTGGATATGGAGAAAAGAAGCTGTATGGCATTGTTCTTTATAGGTTTAAGGTAGACCTTTCTTTAGATTGTTTTCAACAATTGCATGAGTTTGAAATTAAAAGTGGATCAGTTTTGTAGACAATTTTGACAGGGAAGGGTGTGTGTGTGTGTGTGAGTGCACACGTGTGCACACATGCTAATTATATTTTTGTCTTGTTGATCTGTCCTTTGGTGAGAGTGGGGTGTTGAATTCTCCTACTATATATGTATTTTCTCTGATGTCTGTTTTCAGAGCTGACAATAATTGTCTTATTTATTTTGGTACTCTTTCATTTGGTGAGTATATATTGATGAGTGTTACATCTTCCTGTTGCGTTGCCCATCTTAATAATAATGTAGTTCCTTCTATGTCTCTTTTTATCATTTTTAGTTTGAAGACCATTCCATCAGATATAAGGATAGCTGTCCCTGCATTCTTTTTTGGTTTATTTCCTTTTAGGATTGTTTTCCAACCTTTTAGTCTATGTTTATCTTTTGCAGTTAAATGTGTTTCCTGCAGAGAGCAAAATGTTGGATTTTGCTTTTTAATCCAGCCTGCTACTCTGTGTCTTTTAATTGATGAGTTTAGACCATTTATATTTAGAGTTAATATTGATATGCTGGTGTCTACATTTGCCATTTTGTTTGTCTTGTTGTGGATTTATTCCTTGGCTTATTCTTTTCTTCTTAGTCATTCTTGTTCTGGTTTTGGCTTTAGAACTTCTTGTAGTATTTTTTGGAGTTGGTGGTTTTGTATTAATGAGTTTCTGTAGATTCTGTTTGTCTGATAAAATACTTATTTTTTATTCATAGAGAAAGAGAGCTTTGCAGGGTAAAGTATTCTTGGTTAGTGTTTGTTGACCTGGAATTTGTTGATTGTGTCACTCCATTCTCTTCTTGCCTGTAGTGATTCTTCAGAGAAGTCTGATGTTATCCTGATTGGTTTCCCTTTGTGTGTTATGTGTTTCTTCCCCCTGGTTAGCTTCATTATTTTTTCTTTGTTCTGGACTCTTGGTAGCTTTACAATTATGTGTCTTTCTATAGCTTTTCTTTCGTTGGGATAATTTGGTGTTCTTCTAGGTTCCTATGTGTCTATTCTCATCTCTTTCTTCAGCTTGGAAAGTTTTCTTCAATTATCTTCTTGAATAGTTCTTCAGTTCCTGATGGTGGACCACAGATACCCCTGATTGTGGGTGGGACTCCGGCCATTCCCATATGTGGTGGGGGCTGAGGATACCCCACTCAGTGACTGCTTCACCACTTTCACGGCTTTATTTTAAGGTGGAAGCAAATTTTCTTGGCAATATGTGATTGTGTTTACTTTGGCGTCTTCTGTTCTCAAATCTAAATAAACATTCAGTGATCACATAGTGGATATGAAGGCACCGGTCTGAATTCTTCCTCAGAATTTTATTATTTGGCCTAGGGAAAATAATTTTCCTTTGAGGAGCCCAAAGTTTTCTTATAATAACTATTGTAAATGGTAACTATTGCAAAAATCTGTTCATGTTAAATTAACTAATTTCTGAGAAAAGTTGTAAGTTCAAAGAATTTTGTAAATACAAGACATTTTAAATGCTGCCTGACACAAAAGCATTCTTAAAACATAATAATTACCTTTTTGTATATCTGCCTCCCAAAATGGAATGTTAACTTCTTGAGAAAAAGAAAATATCATATATTGGTAGTATTATTCCTTATGCTCCACACCATAAAATGTCTTGTTTTTTATTAAATGTTTACCTTTTAAAAATATATTGCTTTTACCCTCCCCCTCCACGCCATCTTCTGAAGCTCCTGCCCTCCCCTCTGGGAGCTGAGACAAAGGAGGGAAGTTTCTGCACTATAAGGGGAGGGGGAAATTCGTGTCTGGCCATCTTATTCCCCATGTGCCACTGAGGGAAAGAACAGATATGAGGGACCCCGCCAGTAAGGCAACCCCGGAAACAGAGAGAGTACACCCCTGTCCCTCACGTCATCTTCTGAAGCCCCCTTCATCCCCTCTGGGAACTGAAAGAAGAGAGATGGAAGTCTCTGTGCTATAAGGTGAGGGGGAACATGTGTTCCTGGCCAACAGTTGTCCCCATAAGCCACAGAGGAAAGGAACAGATAGAGGGGACCCCCACCAGTGACAGTAGCCTTGGAAACAGGGAGAGTACACCCCAGTCCCCTGCGCATCTTCTGAAGCCCCCTCCCACCCCTCTGGGAACTGAGACAAGAGAGAGGGAAGTCTCTGCGCCATAAGGTGAGGGGGAAAGTGCATTCCTGGCTGACAGTCATCCCCATGAGCCACTGAGGAAAGGAACAGATACAGGGGCCCTCCACCAGCAACAGTAACCCGGGAAACAGGCGAAAATCGCCCTGGGCCCCCATGTGCCATTTTCTGAAGCCCCTGCCCTCCTCTCTGGGAGCTGAGACAAAGGCGGGAAGTTTCTGCACTATAAGGTGAGGGGAAAATTTGTCCCTGGCCATCGACTATCCCAGCGTGCCACTGAGGAAGAGATTAGATATGAGGAACCGTGCCAGAGAGAGTAACCCTGGAAACGGGGAGAGTCTGCCCCGGCCCTCGCGCCAACTTCTGAAGCCCGCTCCCTCCCATCTGGGAGCTGAGACAAGAAAGGGAAGTCTGTGCTATAAGGTAAGGGGGAAATGTGTCCCTGGCTGACAGTTGTCCCCATGATCCACTGAGGAAAGGAACAGATACAGGGACCCCACCAGTGAGAGTATTCCCAGAAACAGGGGGAGTTCACCCCGGCCCCCCTGAACCATCTTCTAAAGTCCCTGCTGTCCCCTCTCTGACCTGAGACAAGAGAGGAAAGTCTCTGCACTATAAGGTGAGGGAGAAAGTGTGTTCCTAGCCGAAGGTTGTCCCGACGAGCTGCTGAGGAAGGAAACAGATGCAGGGGACCCCGCCAGCAAGAGTAACCCTGGAAATAGGGAGAATTCACCCCCCACACACACACACCATCTTCTGAATCCCCTGCCCTCTCCTCTGGGAGCTGAGACAAGGGAGGACATTTTCTGCAGCATAAATATAATGTAATAGTGCCAGGCTAGAACTGGCCACCAGTTCCTGACATTCCAGTAGGAACACACCAAAGAAATGCCTTCCAATACCAGTGACATAGTGGTCCAACACCTAGAACAAATCAGAAAACAAACAACAAAGAGAAGGAAAAATACAATTAACCAAATAAACCCTCAAGAGAAGATCACACCACAAAAAGAAAATCAGCTACCAGAACCCAACAATGATGATACAGAAGAACTACAATGCCTACCAGACAGGGAATTTAAAAGTGCCATGATTAAAAAATATGAAGAAGATGAAAAGGAAAAGAGGCAGATGATAAATATAATTAGGGCATTGAAAAAAAGGAAATTGAGTCCCTAAAGAAAGAAATGAAGGAAACGCACGACATTAAAGGATTGTTGGAAGAGCTAAAGAACTCAAAGAAAAGCAATGAAAGCAGAATCAATGAAATGGAAGACCGAATCAGTACTCTTGAAGATAAAGACATAAAAAGAACAAATAAAGAGAAGGAAAAAGAAGCACAAAGGAAAAGGAAAGAGGAAAGACTTCAAGAACTCTCTGACACTAGGAGAAAAGGAAATATAAGAGTAATAGGGATCCCCGAAGGTGAGGAGAAGTACCAAGGAACCCAGAAACTGTTCAAGCAGATAATTGAGGAGAACTTCTCACACACAAGGAAAGATGTGAAAATAGACATACAAGAAGCTAGAAGAACACCATACTATCATGATGAAAGGAAACCCACAGCAAGATATATAATAGTTAAGCTCTTGAGAGTCCAAGACAAAGAAAAAAAATGAAGCTAACAAGAGGGAAGAAACAGCTAACCTATAAAGGAAAACCAATGAGGCTGTTATCAGACTTCTCTGAAGAAACACTAAGGGCAAGAAGAGAATGGACTGACATAATCAAAAAACTCCAAATCAACAAATGCCAACCATGAATACTTTATTCAGCAAAGCTTTCCTTCCTCTACAAAGGAAAAATAAGGACCTTTTCAGACAAACAGAATCTGCAGAAATTCATTACTACTAAATCCCCACTCCAAAATGTACTCCAAGAGTCCTAAAGCCCAAACCAGTAGAGGAATAACTAAGAAGATCAGAATAAAGCAAAGAATACAATCACCGAAAAGAAAACAAAATGGCAAAAACAGACTCCAGCGTGTCAATATTAACCCTAAATGTAAATGGTCTAAACTCATCAATAAAAAGACACAGAGTACTAGGCTAGATTAAAAAACAAAATCCAACTTTATGCTGCCTCCAGGAAACACATTAACTACAAAAGATAAGCATAGACTGAAAATAAAAGGTTGGAAAACAATCCTACAAGCAAATGAACCATAAAAGAAAGCAAGAACAGCAATACCTATATCAGATGAAATAGCCTTCAAACTAAAAAAGGTAAAAGAGACATAGATGGACACTACATAATGATTAAGGGGACAATGCGTCAGGAAGATATAACACTCATAAACTTATACACACCAAATGAAGGAGCACCAAAATATGTAAGACAATTTTTTTCAGCTCTGAAAACAAACATTAGAGAGAATACCTATATATACTAGGAGACTTTAACACTGCACTGTCACCAATGGACAGATCAACGAATCAAAAAATAAAAAGGACATTAGAGTCTTAAACAAAGACCTAGACCTCACGGACTTAACAGACATCTACAGGAGGAATCACCCAAAAAAATCCGAGGAAAATTTTTCTCAAGTGCACATGGATCATTCTCCAGAATCAATCACATATTGGGCCATGAGATGAACATCAACAGATTCATAAAAATCAAAATGATCCCAGCTATCTTCTCTGATCATAAAGACATTAAACTAGAAATAAATCATGAAAAGAAAACAAGGAACTTACCTTCTGCATGGAGATTGAAATCCACACTACTGGAAAACCACTGAGTTAATGAGGAAATCAAAGAAGAAATTAAAATATACTTTGAGGGCTTCCCTGGTGGTGCAGTGGTTGAGCGCTGTGCTGTGGAGCTGTTGGCAGTGGTGAGGCGAGTTCGATGTTCAGCAGAGGAGAATCCCACATGGCCCGGCAGACCTCTCTTGCCTTGCCCGCTGCTCCCGTGAGCAGTGTATTTCTGATCTGCCTGTTCTGCTACCTGCTCTTTCTCTGGTGAACCCTCTTGCCGCCCCATGCCTCTGGCCTGTACCACAATTTGTATGTATAAATAAAAAATAAATCTTTTTAAAAAATTATTTAAAAAAATACTTTGAATTGAATGAAAATGAGGGGTCTCCCTGGTGGCGCAGCGGTTAAGCGCTGCGCTGTGGAGCTGTTGGCAGCGGCAACACGAGTTCGACGCTCAGCCGGGGAGAATCCCACATGGCGCGGCAGACCTCTCTTGCCTTTCCCGCAGCTCCCCTCAGCAGTGTATTTCTGATCTGTCTGTTCTGCTACCTGCTCTGTCTCTGGTGAACCCTCTTGCTGCCCCACACTTCTAGCCTGTACCCCAACTTGTATGTATAAATAAAAAAATAAATCTTTAAAAAATAAAAAGAAAATGAGGACACTTTTTTTTAAGAGTTTTTTTTTTTAATTTATGCATACAAGCTGGGGTACAGGCCAGAGGCATGGGGTGGTGAGAGGGTTCACCTGAGACAGAGTGGGGAGCAGAACAGGCAGATCAACTGAAGTACACTGCTGAGGGGAGCAGTGGGCAAAGCAGGAGAGGTCTGCCGCGCCATGTGGGAATCTCCCCGGCTGGGCATCAAAGTCACGTTGCAGCTGCCCACAGCTCCACAGCACAGCGTTTAACCACTGCTCCACCAGAGAGGCCCGAAAATGAGGACACCTTTTTCCAGAATATATGGGACACAGTAAAAGCAGTAATAAAAGAAACGTATATAGCACTACAAACTCACATTAAGAAATAAAAAACTACCCAAAGAAACAACTTAATCTCTCATCTCGAAGTATTAGAAAAATAACAACAAAAAATGCAAAAACTAATAGAAGTAAGGAAATAATAAAAAATCAAATCAGAAATTAATGAGATAAAAACCAAAAAAAAAAATACAAAAGATCAATGAAACCAAAAGTTGGTTCTTCAAAAATATAAACAAAATAGACAAACATTTAGCCAGACTCACAAAGAAAAAAAAGGAGAAAACACAAATAAATAGGATCATAAATGAAAAAGGAGAAATTACAACAGATTCAGGAGAAATCAAAAGAATAGTCAGAGATTACTATGTAAAACTATATGGAAACAAGTTCAACAATCTGGAAGAGCTGGACAAATTCCTAGAATGATATAATCATCCACAACTAGATAAAGAAGACTTAAAGCATCTAAACAGGCCAATCACAAGCGGTGAAATAGAAACAGTAATTAAAACACTCCCCAAAAACAAAAACCCAGGTCCAGATGGATTCACAAATGAATTATACCAAACGATCAGAAATGAACTAGTGCCTATCTTACATAAACTCTTTCAAAAAATGGAAAAGAAAGGAATACTACCAAAGACATTCTATGAAGCGAACATCACATTGATACCAAAACCGAACAAGGACAACACAAAAAAGAAAACTACAGACCAATATCTCTAATGAACACTGATGGAAAAATCCTCAATAAAATTTTAGCTAATAGAATTCAACAATGCATCAAAAAGATAATTCACCACAACAAAGCGGGATTTATTCCAGGGGCACAAGGATGGTTCAATACTAGAAAATCAATTAATGTAATCCAACACATCAACAAAAAATAATAAAAAACTTATGATCATATCAATAGATGCTGAGAAAACATTCAACAAAGTCCAACACCCATTTATGATGAAAATCCTTGAAAATCTAGGGATGGAGGAACATACCTCAACATGCTAAAGACCATATATGAAAAACCCACAGCCAATATCCTTCTCAACAGTGAAAAGCTAAAAGCCTTTCCCCTGAAATCTGGAACAAGACAAGGATGTCCTTTGCCACCACTGCTTTTCAATATAACATTGGAAGTCCTAGCCAGAGCAATAAGACAAGAGAAAGGCATAGAAGGAATCCAAATAGGGAAAGAAGAAGTAAAGTTATCACTATTTGCAGATGACATGATAATATACATAGAGAACCCTAAAAAAATCCACAGAAAAGCTAATCAAAATAATCAATCAATTTAGTTAAGTAGCAGGATACAAATCAACACACAAAAATCAGTAGCCTTTGTATACGCAAGCAATCAATCTGAAGAAGAGGAAATCAGGAAAACCACCTCTTTTACAATTGAAACAAACAAACAAAAAATCAAATACCTGGGAATAAATCTAACGAAAGACACGAAGGGTCTATACAAAGAAAACTATAAACCATTATTAAAAGAAATAGAAGAAGACACAAAGAAATGGAAAGGCATCCCCTGCTCATGGATAGGAAGAATTAACATTATCAAAATGGCCATACTACTTAAAGCAATTTACAGTTTCAATGTTATTCCAATAAAAATATCGATGACATTCTTCAAAGATTTGAAGGAATACTGATGAAGTTCATATGGAATCACAAAAAACTTCGAATAGCCAAAGCTCTCCTGACCAAAAAGGAGAATGAAGGTATCATGCTCTCAGACTTCAAACTATACTACAAAGCCATGATAATTAAAACTGCATGGTACTGGAACAAAAATAGACACACAGGTCAATGGAATTGAATAGAGAACCCAGAAATCAACCCACATAGATGGACAATTAATCTTTGATAAAGGTGCAAAGAATATGCAATGGAACAAGGACAGTTTGTTCAACAAATGGTGCTGGGAAAACTGGACGATTACATGCAGAAAAATGAAGCTAGACTACTACCTCACACCATGCACAAAAACCAATTCAAAATAGATTAGAGACTTGGACATAAAAAACGAAACTATAAAATACATAGAAGAAAACATAGGCAAAACAATACACGACATACATCTTAGTAACATTTTAGGACACATCCCCCAAAGCAAAGATAGTGAAGGAAAAGATAAGCAGCTGGGATTACAACAAACTAAAAAACTTCTGTACAGCAAAAGGGACATTAACCAAAACAAAGAAACAACCTACTGACTGGGAAAAAATTTTGCACTCCATACAACCGATAAGGGACTGATCACAAAATTCTGCAAAGGACTTATACGACTCAACAAAAACAAAGCACAAAATCCAGTCAAAAAATGGGCAGAAGAACTTAAAAGACACTTCTCCAAAGAAGAAGAGCAAATGGCCAATAGGCACATGAAAAAAATGTTCAACATCCCTATAATCAGGGAAATGCAAATAAAAACCAATTTGCAAATAAAACCAAAGCAAATAAAAAAAATGAGATACCACCTTACTCCAGCAAGAATGGCACATACTAAAAAAACAGGGAACAACAAATGTTGTTGAGGGTGTGGAGAAAAAGGAACTCTCCTACACTGCTGGTGGGAATACAAACTCGTCCAACCACCCTGGAAAACTGTATGGTGGTTCCTCAATTGCTCAAAACGAAGTTTGCATATAACCCAGTAATACCACTTCTGGGAATCTACCCAAAGGACACAAAAACATTAATCCAAAAAGATACATGCACCCTTATGTTTATCGCAGCGTTATTCACAATAGCTAAGATATGGAAACAACCCAGATAAATAAAAATAGATGATTGGATTAAGAAGAGGTGGTACATATACAGAATGGAATACTATTCAGCATTCCAAAAAATAAACACATGCAATTTGCAGAAACATGGATGGAGCTAGAAGGGATCATGCTCAGCAAAATAAGCCAGAAAGAAAGAGAAAAAGATCGAATGGTTTCACTTATAACAGGAATATAGGAGAATCAAATAAGAAAGAGACATTCAGCAAGGGAGTGGGAGGGAAAGGGCTCAAAATGGGGGAGAAAAGATCACAAGGGACTATCGTGATGGTTCACGGATGAATCGGTGGTGGGTAATCTATGGGGAATACACAATAATGTAAAATATATGAATAAAAATAAAAATATGATAAAAGATATTGCTTTTATAGACTACGGAATACTATTCAACTATATAAAATAATTCTTGCCATCTGTAGCAACATGGGTGGAACTGGAGGGGAGCATGTTAAGTGAAATAAGTCAGAGGGAGAAAGACAAATAAGGGATAATTCCATTCAATTGTGAAATACAGAGTAACAAATCTAACGAACTGACAAAGGTAAATCAAAACAAAGTCTAGAAATATAACTGCAGAATCAAAACCTCAAGAGGAGAAGGTAGGGGGTGGAAAAAAATGGAGACAGTGCTCAACAGTATTTAATTTAGTGACATGGTTGATCTGGGGTGGGTGGGCATACTGATGCATATATGAGGAGGTGTAAATCTGTTCACTTAAATCACTTAAAGTGATGTAAAGCAACACTACTTCAAAAAAAAACATAAATTTGTATATTGTTGGGGTAAAATATTGTTTTTTGTAAATTTAGTAGTTACTGAATTTACCCTTTGTTTCTACACACATCCATATTTGTTTTATATATTTTTTTCTTAAATAGATAAACATATATTATAAATACAACACTTCATCTGAATACTGATGCAATGGTGTAAGAATTTATTAGTTATTAGTCCAGGCTCAATTCTCTTGAGTTGTCATCTTCTGTTCAATGTGATTCTGGTTAAGCTACAAAGCACAGCATTCAGGCTGCTGTGTAGAGGATACAACTTAGGAGAGACCAATTGCTTTCTCAGGAATTTAACTAGGGCAGAGGTATGTATGGATTAAAACAATGCACTTCTTCACAGTGTTAATGATCTCTTTCATTCATGTAATTCCTGGAGTTACATCGTTACTGCCTTTATAAGGACAGTTTTTGTGTTTTTTGATTAGCCTTTTATCAGTTACAATAATTATTTTTTGATATTCCAGCTTAGTAGGAAGAGTTAAGTCTAAACAGAATTTTTCAGAGTATTTTAAAGCAGTTTGAAGCTGCTTGGCTATCTTGACATGAATATGAATAAACCTATTCATATTTCTAAATACATGAATATTTTATTACAATGTGGCTATAAGTAGGAAAAATGTTAAGCTGAGTTATAAGTCATAAAACATTCAACTTTACTTAAAAATGACCACATACTGTATTTAACAATGTGTGTCAGATAAGACACACCAACAAACTTCATTTGTCCTTTATAATGATGAGGTATTAAGGGCACTCAATGAAAGGTTCCATATCTTCTGAATCTAATGTCTTCAATAAAAGAAATTTACATTAATTAATCTGTGTTAACCTAAGAACCATTCATGCATGCATCTTCATTCAATATATTTTAAGTGGTATAATAACAGGGAGTTTTGTGCAATGAAGCGTGAAGGAATTTATTCAAAATCTCCACTATTATTTCTATCATAATAAAACAGCCAATTTTTCTGATATGTCCCTTGATGCAAAAAATTAATTTACTTGAAGTTTGAAGTTTCTAAAGTTTAGCATTTACTGAGGTGACAGGAATCATCTCACACTAAATATAAGTACCTATAAATGAACACTAGCTCTGAAATATCACGTCCCCTGACTCAACCTCACATAAGTTAGTTTACAAAACGAAATGATTCCTGGCATCATTTACTTGACTGTCTAGGGAAGGATCTGTATGAAATGATGTTATTTGCACAGTCAATACAACGGTTTTCAGAGTGGTACTTAGAAAAAATGTGAATTTCTTACTCTAGTAGCAGTAAGCATTCAGCCCTTTCCTGTCTACATTGGCAAATTTCTTCTTTCACTTGGAAAAAAAGTATTAAACCTAAATATATAAATAATTGCATTAAAATAGTTTCAGTTCATAATTTAAAAAGCAAATATGATTGATACTGCCACATTTTAAAATACATTCATTAAAATTTTATCTGGGAATTCATATAGTGAATATATTATACTGTATTAAATCATTTGATAAAGCATAAAATTGAAACATATAGAAAAGTACTAGCATTCATTAAAACATTCACAATTCTAGATTTGCTTCAAGAAAAAATGCATTACATAAATAAATTTTTTTGGTAATATAATTAGAATGTCTATTATCTTAGCCAAAAATATGACCAACTAAAATAGACAAAAATAAACACTTTGTCTTTGTATGAATAATAATGATTAATGACCATGAAATGCTAGAAAGATTTTTGTATAAGAAAATCTGTCGCTAAGTATTATAGTCATGATTCTCCATAAATTTATTGACATCATAACCTCGTTAAAGGTACATAAAACTCAAAAAAAGCTTTTGGAATATGTTTTTTAACTAATAACATAGAGTTTTCACAATTTCAGTATGTGATTTTCTTGCAATCAAATCTATATAATATTCTACTTGCACACAAATCTTAATAAAAGCACACTATCATACAAAGTTTGCTATTAACAATTCTTCACATCCTTAATACACTTAAACCCTTGCAACATGTGAGATTTTGCCATAGGATAGCTAGTCCTTGTTTGCTGGGGGTGGGGGGAGCTTTAAAATTATTATTTTAAGCCTATCTCAGTAAAGTTAGATATATTATATCCTAGAAATTTAATAATAGAAATTTAAGGAACATCTGGAAAGAAAGTAGTGGGAAACTGTGCTGGGAGTTATCATAGAATTCTCAAGCTCAAAAGACTAAAATGAAACCCACATTTTACCCTCTGAGAACTGTTGGCTCTTTTGGGTTCTTTCAGATGTAGACCTCTCACACACACAGTCACTTAAGGTAAAACCCATTCGAGATTTTATTAATTCTCTACAAACAATCAATGTATTTTTAAATTTCAAAAATATATATGGTCATTCAGTGTCACCCTTTTCTTGCTTCTTTATTATCACCACCTGTCTCTCTCATGTCAAAAGAGGTGATCTCCACCAAGAGATTTGAACACCTATTTCTAAATCCAGTGTTCCACAAATCTGATTAATTTCTTGTTAAAGCCATAATTAACAGTATCTATTCATGTCATTGGCTCCTAATCATATATATTTATATATATATACACACATTCATGTATATATATGTACATATGTGTGTGTGTATATATATACACATTGAGTCTGACTTACTCAATGAAACTTCTATCTTTGCTGTCCTTTGTCCCTCCTCACATTTTGCTTCTACATAATATGTTAATGTGCTGCTTCTATTCCACAAATTTCTTTTTAATACTTCTCTTTCTTTGTAGAAAGTCTACCTAATTTATGCATTTTTTTAAAAGATTTATTTATTTATACATACAAGCTGGGGTACAGGCCAGAGATGCAGGGCGGTGAGAGGGCTCACCAGAGACAGAGTGGGGAGCAGAAGAGGCAGATCAGAAGTACACTGCTGAGGGGAGCAGCGGGTGAGGAAGGAGAGGTCTGCCGCACCATGTGGCATTCTCCCGGGCTGGGCTTCGAACTCCCATTGCACACTGCCGACAGCTCCACAGCGCAGTGCTCAACCGCTGTGCCACCAGGGAGGCCCAATTTATGCATTTTGGGGGTAGTTAAACTACCATCTCATACAGCAACTCATACTGAAAATATGACTGGATGAACTGCTTACTCCTTTCCCAGTCTGGGGTAAAATGCATAATTTTTTAAGTACCAAACTGACTACTTCTCCATCTCAAAGTTAAAAATCAAATATATCATATGGGGGGTTATTTTAATAAATTAGCCTTGAATATTTTGAGATAATTGTAGATTCACTTGTAGTTGTAAGAAATAAAGCAAGATTATCTGTACTCTTTACTTAGCTTACTCAATACACTGTCTTGAAAAACTGTAAGAACAATATCACAACCAGAATATTGTCATGTATAAAATCACCCAGCCTCATTCATATCCCCCTAGTATTACATACTTGTGAATTTACCTGTACTTAGTTCTATGACATTTCATTACCTGTTGAGATTTATGTATATATCACAATAGTAAAAATGTATTAATAAAACAGTCCCATCACCAAAAGGATCTCTTGGGCTGCCTTTTTATAATCACACCCACATACAGTACATTCATCTCTAAATCCAGGTAACCACTAATATGTTCTCCATGTTTAAAATTTGATCATTTGAAATATCTTATATAAATACCATTTTGGTATTAGTTTTTTTGTTTGTTATTGTGACATAATCTTGAGATCATCTAAAGACATCTATAGACATAATGGAATATTATTCAGCAATAATAAAAAATTAACTCATGCATTTGTAACAACATGCATGGAGCTGGAAGGGATTATGCTCAGTGAAATAAGTCAGAAGGAAAAAGAAAAGTATTACATGGTTTTACTTATAGGAGGAATATAGGGGAGCTAAACAAGGGATCAGAAAAAAAAGACAAAACTAACATGCAAACCACCAATCAGATACTGAGAAGGAGAGTGGGAGGGAGAGGGATCAAAACAAGGGACAGAAGAGCATGAGAGACTATGGTGATTGTTCACAGGTGACTTGGTGTTGGGAATTCTTTGGGGATTTCACCTAAATGGAGAAATCAAACATTGCACAAAAATGAACAATGATATAAATTATATATACTTCTATCTATCTATCTATCTATATCTATCTATCTATCTATAATATGTTATATATTATATATGTCACACACACAATATATGATATATATTATATATTATATATGACACACACACACACACACACGATATATGATGTGGGGCCTCCCTGGTGGCACAAGTGGTTAAGTATCAGCATTATCAAGCTATCACTAGTCACTGCAGCATGAATTCAATCCCCAACAGGGAGCTAACCCACACAGCACAGCAGAAGTCTCCTGTCTTGCCTGCTGCTCCCCTCAGCAGTGTATTTCAGTAGATCTGCCTGTTCTGCTCTCCAATCTGTCTCTGGTGAATCCTCTCATCCCCCACACTGCTGGCCTAAATGCCAGTTCTTGTATGCATAAATAAATAAAAACTAATTAAAAAATGCCATGTATATACAATAGAAAATACTACTCAGATAAAACAAACAAGCAAAACTATTGCTACTTGAGACAACACGAGTGCAACTGGAGAGAATTATACTAATTAAAATAAGTCAGAAAAATAATGACAAATGCCAGATGATTTCACTCATATGTTACATGTAGAGGAGATAAAAGCAACCCTGCAACTAAACACAAAGGATTTGATGAAACCAAAATAAACCATAGAGATATGACATCAGAATTGAGGTTACTAGAGGGGAAAGGATGGTGGGAGCAGGCAGAAAGTGGCACAATTGTCTATGATAAAAACTATGCGTGCTTGAATGGTGGGGTTCAGTGGTACCATACATCTTACAAGGTATGAACCTATTCTCCTAAATTATAAGGTAAATTATTGTAATCTCAGTAAAGGGAGAAAAATAAAATGCACAAAATTGATTGTGTTTGAATATGAATGATAGGGAATGATATATATGATATGTATTTCTTATACAAAACTTGTATTTAGGACTATTTTGATGTAAATAACCCAGGGAAATAAAATACATACAGATCTGCTAAAGGAAATAAGAAAATAAAACTTATGTTAGAATATATTGTGCCTCCTTTGACCCATCACTCGATTAGAGCATTATCTGTTTTTCAATAGTGAATTGCTAAACAAATGCTGGCATGCTCATGCCATAGAATAATATTCTATGTATGAAATGGTGAGTGCAGACCAATCTTTATACAGCATTAAAATGAAATAAGCTATTGATATATATAGTACTTTGAGGGTCATCCACAGAGTTTTCTCTAGCAGTTTGCACTAGCAGTGGAAGGGGGTTCCTTCTTTTCCACATCCTCATCAGCATTTCTTGTTGCCATTTTCAGTGGTGTGAAGTTGTATATTATTGTGGTTTTGATTTGCATCACCCTGATTATAAGTGATGCTGAGCATTTTTTTATACACCTCCTGGCCATTTGCATTTCCTCTTTGGAAAAGTTTCCTTTTAGCTTTTTGACTGGATTGTTTGCTTTGTATTTGTTGAGTCATGTGATGTCTTTGTAGTTCTTTGAAATCAGTCCTTTGTCAGTTGTGTGGAGTGCAAATATTTTCTCCCAATCAGCAAGGTGTCTCTTAGTTTTAGTTATTATCTACTTTGCTGTACAGAAGCTTTTTATTTTGATGTAGTTCCAGCTGTTTATCTTTCCTTCACTTTGCCTCTGGTGATGAGTCTTCAAAGATGTTGCTAAAGTGTATGTCATGGAGTATATTGTTTACATTTTCTTCCATGTGTTTTATGGTTTCAGTTCATATATTCAAGACATTAATCCATTTTGAGTTTGTTTCTGTGTATGGCGTGAGGTAGTTTAGTTTCATTCTTTTGCATGTGGTGGTCCAGTTTTCCCAGAATCATTTATTGAACATACTACTATGTGTGTTCCACTGCATATTCTTTGTTTCTTTGTCATAGATTTGCCATATATGTGTGGCTTTATTTCTGGATTTTTCAATTAGATTCCATTCCTCTGTGTATCTATTATCCAGTACCTTGCTGATTTAATTATTATGAGTTAGTAGTATAGTCTGAAGTCTGGAAATGTGATTCCTCCATCCTCCTTCTTTTCAGTCAGGAGAGTTTTGAATTTTCAAAGTTTTTTTTTTATGATTCCATATGAATTTCACCAGTATTCTATGTCTTTAAAGAATGTCATGGAGATTTTCATTGGAATTGCATTGCATCTCTAAATTTCTTTTGGTAGAGTAGCAATTTTGACAATGCTAATTCTTCCAATCCATGAGCAGGGAATTCCTTTATATTTCATTGTGCATTCTTATAGAGTTTATTTGATTCTCTATGTACACTATCGCATCATCTGTAAATAGTGATAATTTTACCTCTTTCTCTATTTGCATTACATGTATGTCTTTTTCTTGCCTCATTGCTCTGGATAGGACTTCTAGTATTATATTGAAAAGCAGTGGTGAGAGTGGACATCCTTATCTTGTTCCAGATCATAAAGGGAAAGTTTTCAGTTTTTCACCATTGAGAATGATATTTGGCCATGGGTTTGTCATATATGGCTTTTATTATGTTAAGGAATGTTTTCTCTATCCCACGACTTTCAAGGGCCTTCATCATAAACAGATTTGAACTTTGCTAAATGCTTTCTCAGCATTTTTTGATATAATCATATGGGTTTTATTTTTATTTGTGTTGATGTGCTGAATAACATTAATTGATTTTCAGATGTTGAAACATCCTTGTGCCTTTGGGATAAACCCCACTTGGTCACAGGCTGGTATTTTTTTGATGTATTGTTGAGTTCAATTTGCTAGGATTTTATGGAGGATTTTTGCATGTTTGTCCATTAGTGAGCTTGGCCTGTAGTGTGTGTGTGTGTGTGTGTGTGTGTATGTGTGTCTTGGTCACCAACCTTGTATCCGAAGTAAAGATGATAAGACTGCTTCACTTGAGAAGTGATACTTTTCTTCTGGTTGGCAAATGTCACTTACCCACAAATAGAGCAGAAATTGTCTACATTATTAACGCACTTTTGAGGCATTACTGTTCTGTATTGTTCCTAAATGGATAAAATAATAACAGTTCTATGGAACAGTAGCTTAAACTGTCTCACACAAAGTCTGAAATATTTTCAATGCTCCACCTTTCCGACAGGGCTTTCTATAGTGCACTGCTGATGTTAGTTTATTTCAGCAGCCGCCAGGCAGTAGTAGTGCATTGCATCAGAAAATGATGCAATCAACTCTGGATGATGTGTGCATGATGGTATCATGCAATGCAATGACATATTCATCATTCTAGGCTGATTTAGGATGTTGTTGCAGTCCTACTGGATCAGTTTGCAAGGTGAAACATATAAAATGAATTATATGAAATATCTTCAAAACAAGAGCTAATAAAAAAATTTCAGGGTTATATTCATGTTCAACACACCAAGATACTACAGATTAGGGTATTTTTAAGTCAGTAATGATCTCAGTGTTGACCAGTGTAATTCCTTTGTGTACGTTTTATATTTCTACTTTATCTAAATTTGAATGTTCATATTGTTCTAATTTTTTTCCATTTCCTCTATATTCTCAAACTTGTTCGTATATAAATGTTCATACTAATCTATGATCATTTTCTGGATTTCTACTGTGTCTGTTTTCATTTCTACTTTTTCATTTCTAATTCTATGTATTTGGGTTTTCCCCTGTTCTCTGTGAGCTTCCTGAAGGTTTTTCTATTTTGTTAAATTTTTTGAAGAACCAGCATTTGATTTCATTGATCTTTTTGATTGTCTTTTTAACTTCTATATCATTTATTTCTGCTTTAATGTTTATTTCCTTTCTTCTACTGGCTTTGTTTTTTTTTTTTTTTTTCCTACTTCTTTGAGATAGGAGATTAAGTTGTCTCCTTGGACTCTTCCTTGTGTCTTGATGTGGGCCTGTATTGCTATATACTTCCTTCTTAATATTATTTTCTGTGCTGTACAGTTGTGTCATTATTTTCATTTGTGTCAAGCTATTATTCAATTTCTTTTTTGATTTCCTCATTAACCTGATTTTCGTCCAGTCATGTGGCGTTAAATCTCCATGAATTATGAGGGCTCCTTGTTTTCTTTTCCTGGTTGTTTTCTTGAAGATAGTTGGTATGATTTTGATCTTCATGTGTCTATTTATGTTTGTCTTGTTCCCCAGTATATGGTCCAACATGGAGAATAATCTGTGCGCTCTTGAAAAAAACGTGTATTCAGGTTTGTTTTTTTTGTTTTGGTGCAATGATCCACAGAGGTCTGTGAGGCCCATGTTGTCCAGGTATATATTTAGGGCTATTGTGTCCTTGTTTATTTTTTGTCTTATTGATCTGTCCTTTGGTGAGAGTGGGATGTTGAAGTCTCTTGCTACATATATATTGTCTCTAATATCTGTTTTCAGAAATCATAATTGTCTAATACATTTTGGTGTTCCTTCATTTGGCAAGTATATATTGATGAGTGTCATATGTTCCTGATGTATTGTTCCCTTGATCATAATGCAGTGACCATCTATATTTCTTAATATTTATTTTTTTAAATATATATTTTTATTGTTATTTATGTCTTTTACATTTTGTATTCCCCTTGGGTAGCCCACCACCAATTCACCCGTGATCCATCTCCATGGTCCCTTGTGTTCTTTTCTATTCCATTTTGTGCCCTTTTCCTTCCCTCCCTCCGCCTCCCTCCTCCCCCCACCCCCACTGATTGTCTCTCTCCCACCTGGCCTCCCTATAGTCCTGTTATAAGTGAAACCA
>PVIJ01017481.1:0-29256 GCA_004024925.1 Scalopus aquaticus | reverse complement strand
GTTTGGGGGGTACATTTAAACAAAGCATAATTATTCCTCCTTAAATGTGTGCTTCCATAAAAGATTGTCCTTGTTTTGCTATACAATTACATGCCACACTATGTTTTTCTTAGCTTGGTCACAGACTGTTCAAAATATTTCTCTCATTTATTACTTATATATTCATCAACATCTCTCATTTATTTTTTTTATAAGCATAGAGTCAGTGGGATATCATGCCCCACTCAGAATGCTGTCATAAGCCATGGTTTAACATCAAAAAATGTATCTAATCACTCTATTTTTAGTTCAAAAAATGTATGTCAGAAACAGTAGGTGATGTCCTGCCAGTTTGCCCTAAATTTCACTGTTGCCAGAGAACGGAAGTGCTGGAGAATTCATATGCTGCAACTGTTTTCAACTCCAGGTCCCCAGTCACGCAACTGCTGGGATCCGAAGCAGTACCCGGGCCGCCAGCGCCCCCTGCTGGACACCGTGGGGAAGCGCAAGTGCGCTGCCGATGGCATTGTCCACTTCCCTCAGCCTGGATAGGGGTGCCGCGGGAACCATTAGGAATACGATAGGCCGTGTCCACCTGTATCTTCCAGTGTGGGGAACGAAGCCGGGCCTTTGGAGCTGACTGACTGCAGAGGACGGATGCCGGGTGGGGGTGAGGGGGGGCGAGGTGGGGGGGGCGGAGAAGGCTCTCTTTCTGGAAGCCCCTGGGCTCTTCTTCGGGGGACAATTCACAGTGAAAATGTCCGTGGCGGAATGCCACCAGGTTCAGGTTTGAAAATGGAGGACTGCTTCTGTCTCGCCAAGGAAGCAGATCAGCTTGACGGCACCAGCGCCAGGCGTGCCCTGAGCGCTCGGGGTGCAGGGGTCTGATCCACTCGGGGGGCCGGGTGGTGCGCACAAGGGAGGGTTCGCTGGCCCAAGCTTGGACACACGCGTGCGCCTTTGCGTGGGAGGCCGCTCCCTCAACCCACTCCCGCAACCCACTCCCGCTGGCCCGCCCACTCGCCTCTTTCCGCGCTCACCCCTGCCACCTCCCAAGTGTGGGGCATGTCCTACTCACCTGGTCCCTCCCAACTCCAAGGTGCCCACAGGTTGCAGACCAAGTTCAGGTCCCAGCCCACACAGTCTCTGCGCAGGCGGTACGGACAGGCGAGCCCAGGGCTGGGCGGGCGCCTCTGGCTGCAGGCAGAGGATGGCAGCGTGTGGGCTTTCCAGTCGGTCGGCCCAGGGCCAGCATGGGCTGCCTGGGGGTGTGCTGGGGAGGGGATTCGCACCCACCAGGGCTCTCGCTCCACCTCGGGCCCACCGCGGAGGTGCCTCGGGGATGCCAGACAGCCACCCCACTTGGGTCAGCCCCGTCAGGCTGTGCCTCAGCACTGGGTTTCATCCAGTTCTCCCCTGGGCAGCGGAGGCTGGGGGTCAGCTCTTCTTCCCGGGGCCTTTCCACTGCCTCCAGCCCTGAACTTCAAGGTCTGAGCACGCGCCCTTCCCCCACTCCCCTGTCCCTGCTCCCTCTTGCCTCCCTGCCGGCCCACCAAGGACCATGCCAGTGCTCCCGGCCTTTGGCCACTGCTGCCCTTGGGCTCTGCTTCCCTTGCTTCTCCACCATCTTCCTGGGGTGAAGGGACCGGGGCTTGAGGGGCTTGCGGAGGGTGGAGGTCGTGCGCCCCAGGGCCTCATTCTTGCCCTTTTGGGCCCCACGCCCCTCCAAGCCCTTCCATGGCCCCCAGAGTTATTCTAACTGAGAGGGAAAGAAAAAAGCAACTCTCAATTTGGAGATGGTGATCTAGAAGTTTTGGCCAAGACCGCCGATGTCCAAACAAAATGGTTAGAGTAAAGCATGCATGCCTTCAATTTAGAATGTGGGGAGTTAATACATTGACGGCACGTTTGGATGACTTCACATTTAAAAAACACACACACACGCACACACAAAAAAAAGACCAAAAACAACATCTTGAAGTTGTCAAAAAGGCAATTGGCCAGTCTCCATTAACAGACACGAATGTGTGTGTGTGCATGTGTGCGTGTGTGTGTGTACATGAAATTCTTTTGATGAAGTTCTTTTCTAAAAAGACTAAGCCACGATTCTCTTTCCCTGCCAGAAGTTCCTTTTTGCCCCAGGTAAGCACCCTCATTGATTTTTCCTTCCTTGGTCCTAGCAAAACCCACCAAAACACACAAACAGATATGGAGATGGTTTCTAAGCTGCAAGGAGGAGTTGCTGAGACTGACCTGTGTACTGGGAATACATATTTCGTTAGGTTTCTCTGACTTTTCTTGCTTGCCCGAATCTACCTTGTGCTTGCCTTCAAGAACACTGGTATCTGAAATTGTTTCCTGTGCAACTCTGTCGTTTGAATTTCTTATCCTCAGACAAACTAAAGCTCCCCTCAGTGTCTGTATCATAACTCTGTCCTCCACATCATTGTGTGAATGGTGGTGAAATCTCATATCAGACTAAGCTTCTTTTTTTTTAAGATTTTATTTATTTATGCATACAAGCTGGGGTACAGACCAGAGGCATGGGGCGGTGAGAGGGTTCACCAGAGACAGAGTGGGGAGCAGCATACACAGATCGAAGGAAATACACTGCTAAGGGGAGCAGCGGGCGAAGCAGGAGAGGTCTGCCGCACCATGTGGGTATCTCCCTGGCTGGGAGTCGAACCTGCGTCGCCGCTGCCGACAGCTCCACAGCGCAGGGCTTAACCGCTGCACCACCAGGGAGGCCCCAGACTAAGCTTCTGCTATGTCTAGGAATGAAAATTTGTTGAGCACTCAAAGTCACCTGATGGAGAGCGACTCAGCTCTCCGGTTGACATTTTTCACCCTATTGTACAGAAACTAAAATTTCAGATCATGTCACCTAATGCACGTCCTAAAGGCTATTTGCTGGATATCTGGAAAAAAAATAAAAACGCATTCAATTCGCGTTGCTAAAACCTGTCCAAACACAGAGACCCACCCTTCAAATTCCTTGTCACTCTCCAATGCCATGTGTTTTGCCAAGACCCGCAAGTTTGTCAGTTCCATGACAAATTCATTCTGAGTGGAAGTTTTGTCCAAAAAGGACTGTTAAGACAGCTGATCAAAACTGTTGCCGTGGTGAGAAACAGACTGAGACCGTTTTGGCCTAGTGATAGCACAGAGGAAGCATTCTCATCCAACTGTTGCACCTTTTCCAGGTGAATGACATGTGTTGAGATTGTTCTGAAAATACAGCAGACTTCTCCTCTCTTTTCTTCCAAGATGTATTTATTAATACCTAGCAGCTGGCGTATAGGCCAGAGGTGTGGAGTGGTGAGGGGATTCACCAGAGACAGAGTGGGGAGCAGAACAGGCAGCTCGACTGAAGTCCCATGCCGAGGGGAGCAGCGGGCGAGACAGGAGAGGTGTGCTGCGCCACGTGGGAATCTCCCAGGTTGGCTGGGTAAGCACCTCGTGCTGCAGTGGCTCTGCCTAGCTTCCGAGTGCTGGGCTTAACCTGTTGTGCCACCAGGGAGGCCCTCCGTTCCACTCGGTAAAACCGAGTGGGCTCTTGTGGGACCCTAGCACTGGTGTGACCCCAGCGGGGTTCACGACTCCAAGACTCTGGTCCTACAACAGGAGCCTTAGGATTCCCCGCCTCCTTCAGGACATGGAAAGGGCCATCGTTCAGCCAGTCAATGATCAAAGGCCTGAGAAAAGTGGCTCGATCCTACAGCCTTTTTTTGGCTAGATTGGCTGAGGCTTTCCAAAGGTGTGCTACTGAATCGAGACCCAGAAGCGGGAGCAGATGAGCCCTTTGGCGGTCTCCTGGCTAGCCAGTATGGCCCTCACGTCAGCTGCCGGCCCCGGAGACTGAAATCAAGGGCCCGAGGGTCCCCCTTTTCACTGTGGCATCTGGCCTTCCAGGCCTCCAGGGACATGGAGGTCATCAGCAAGGCTCAAAGAAAGGGAGAAAGACAAGCCAAGGGCCCAGCTGATGGTGGGTGCCATGGTCGGCGCCCTGCCACCTCAGTCGCACCCAAGGCCCCAGGTGGCCCAGGGCATTCGGAACCTCAGCCTCCTCCTGGGCTGCCGGCCTGCTTCTACTGCCAGCCACCGGGACTCCTCAGCCACAGGGGTCTCAGGTAGCTGTTCCCAGGGCCATGCCTACAGTGTCATGGCACCGGGCCCCGAGGGAGGGACGGTCCCATGCTCCAGAGAGTGAGGGGGCAGCCCATAGCGCAGGCCAGGATGGGAGGACAGGCTTGACCCTCCGCTGCCTCCGACGATGAATAGCCAGTGCAGGAGAAGCCCTTCCCTGAAAAAGCCCAGAGGGGAGACAGGCTCCCCTGCCGACAGTTTCTTTGGATGCATGCCTTGGCTGAGCCCACAATTGACAGACAGAATGATCCCCTTCTCGGGGAAGAAGAGGCCACTTCCTCTGCCTTGCTCCAATGCCTGGGACTGGCCTCCTGGTCCATTGTGCCCCTCACTAGGAGGGCTGTCCCGCTGGAGCCAGACACATCCCGGCACTGTGCCTTGGCTTTGACACTTGTAGTCTTTTCTCCCCGGCTTCCTCCATTAGGACTAGGGCATGGGTTAGTAAATTCCCCAGGAGCATTCTCCGCAGCCACTCTGGGCTCTTCCGGCTGCTCAGACCAAAGTCCGGGCTACTCCAGGCCTGCCCCAGGGCTCAGGCATTCTGTCCTGCTGGCTACAATGGCTCCAGGTGTCTGGAGCCCGAATAGCCCCAGGCTGAGGTGGCTTTGCCACTCCTGTTAGGGGGCAACAAAAGGAACCTCATTTTTGGATCAATCCACACAATCCCTCAAGCCGAGGCCCAACCATGCGCCTCAAATGCCCTCGTCAGGGACAAAGAGAGCCCTGGGCCTGTCCCAGGCCTCCTTAAGAAAACCGTGGCCTCCTTAAGAAAACTTCCTGGTTTTGGGTTCTGAAACTAGGGAGGGAAAACTTCAAAGCTTAGCTACTCCCCCAGGGCCTCCTTTCCTTGAGTTAGTGCATTTTTGCCTAGAATTCCCACTTGGGGTGAAATGCACTGCTTGAGGTGTTCTGAGCGCTGACACCTTTTTCACACAGGTTCAAAATCTCAAAACCCCGAACTGAAACACAGTTAAATGTTATTTAGTTTGAAATGCAAATTCAGCTGGTGGTAAATCTTTTCCATATGTAGTGAATTGAAAGTGTCTGCACTTTTTGCCAAGTCATCCTGCTTGGAACCAAAGCACCATAGGAAGCATTTTAGCAATAGAGGCTTTATACACAGAAAGAGAATCTTAAAGGCTGGCAGTGAGACACACGTATACGTTGCTTAATTTTTGTTGAGAAATGTCATAGTTGTCAGTTTTTCATGCAGAGCTTCAATTCACTGAGTCAGTGCGTTTTGCCTACAATTCCCGCTTGGGGAGAATGCACTACTTGTGTTCTGAGCGCTGACACCTTTTTCACACAGTTTCAAAATCTCAAATTCCCGAAGTGAAACACAGGTATATGTAACTTAGTTTGAACTACAAATTCAGCTAGTGTTAACTCTTTCCCTTACATAGTGAATTGAAGTCATTTGTGCTTTTTTGCCAAGTCATACAGCAAGTCTCCAAAGAACCCTAGAAAGCCTTTTAGCAATAGAGACAGACTTATACACAGAAAGAGAATCTTAAAGCCTAGCTGTGAGACCACGTATATGTTACTTAGTTTTTGCTGAGAAATGACATAGTTGTCAGTTTTTCATGTAGAGCTTGAATTCACTGAGTCAGTGCATTTTGCCTAGAATTCCCGCTTGGGGTGAAATGCACTGCCAGAAGTGTTCTGAGCACAGACCCCTTTCACACAGGAACAGAATCTCAAAATCCCGAAGTGAAACACAGGTATATGTAAGTTAGTTTGAACTACAAATTCATCTAGTGGTAACTATTTACCTAACATAGTGAATTGCAGTAGTTTTGTGCTATTTTGCCAAGTCATACAGCAAGGCGCCAAAGCACCCTAGGAAGCTTTTTAGCAATAGAGGCTTTAAACACAGAAAGAGAATCTTAAAGGCTAGCAGTGAGACACCCGTATATGCTACTTATTTTTTGCTGAGAAATGACATAATTGTCAGTTTTCATATATGGCTTGAACTCAATGAGTTAGTGCGTTTTGCCTAGAAATCCCGCTTGGGGCGAAATGCACTGCTTGAGGCGTTCTGGCGCAGACACCTTTTTCACACAGGTTCAAAATTCAAAAAAACCCCGAACTGAAGCACTGGTAAATGTTACTTAGTTTGAACTGCAAATTCAGCTGGTGGTAAATCTTTTCCCTACGTAGTGAATTGAAAGTGTTTGTGCTTTTTGCCAAGTCATCCAGCTTGGAGCCAAAGCACCCTAGCAAGCATTTTAGCAATAGAGGCTTTATACACAGAAAGAGAATCTTAAAGTCTAGCTGTGAGACCACGTATGTGTTACTTAGTTTTTGCTGAGAAATGACATAGTTGTCAGTTTTTCATGTAGAGCTTGAATTCACTGAGTCAGTGCGTTTTGCCTACAATTCCCGCTTGGGGCGAAATGCACTGCTTGAGGCGTTCTGAGCGCTGACACCTTTTTCACACAGGTTCAAAATCTCAAAACCCCAAAGTGAAACACAGGTAAATGTTACTTAGTTTAAACTACAAATTCAGCTAGTGGTAACTCTCTCCCTTACATAGTGAATTGAAGTCGTTTGTGCTTTTTTGCCAAGTCATACAGCAAGTCGCCAAAGAACCCTAGGAAGACTTTTAGCAATAGAGGCTTTATACACAGAAAGAGAATCTTGAAGGCTGGCTGTGAGACCATGTATATGTTACTTAGTTTTTGCTGAGAAATGACATAGTTGTCAGTTTTTCATGTAGATCTTGAATTCACTGAGTCAGAGCATTTTGCCTACAATTCCCACTTGGGGCGAAATGCGCTGCCAGAAGCGTTCTGAGCACAGACCCCTTTCGCACAGGAACAGAATCTCAAAACCCCGAAGTGAAACATAGGTAAATGTTACTGAGCTTCACCTGCAAAAATCAGCTGGTGGTAAATCTTTCCCTTGCATAGTGAATTGAAAGTGTTTGTCCTTTTTTGCCAAGTCATCCAGGTTGGCACCAAAGCACCCAGGAAGCGTTTTAGGCAATAGAGGCTTTATACCCAGAAGGAGAATCTTAAAGACTAGCAGTGAGACACACGTATATGTTACTTAATTTTTGCTGAGAAATGCCGTAGTTGTCAGTTTTTCATCTAAGGCCTGAATTCACTGAGTTAGTGCATTTAGCCTGGTTTTCCCGCTTGGGGCGAAATACACTTCTTGAGGCGTTCTGAGCACTGACAGCTTTTTCAAACATTTTCAGAATCTCAACCCCGAATTGAAACACAGGTATATGTTACTTAGTTTGAACTGCAACTTCAGCTGGTGGTAAATCTTTCCCTTTTGTAGTGAATTAAAGTTGTGCTATTTTGCCAAGTTATTTAGCTTGGTCAAAGCACCTTAGGAAGTGTCTTATGCAATGGAGTCTTTATACACAGAGAGAGAATCTTAAAGGCTCGCGTTGAGACACACGTATATGTTACTTAGTTTTTACTGAGAAATGACATAGGTGTCAGTTTTTCATCTAAAGCTTGAATTCACTGAGTTAGTGCGTTTTTGATTAGTCTTCCCGCTTGGGGCTAAATGCCCTGCTTGAGGCATTCTGAGCACTGACACCGTTTTCACACATTTCAGAATCTCAAAACCCCAAAGTGAAACACAAGTAAATGTTACTGAGCTTCACCTGCAAATTCAGCTGGTGGTAAATCTTTCACTTACGTAGTGAATTGAAAGTGTTTGTCCTTTTTTGCCAAGTCATCCAGCTTGGCACCAAAGCACCCTAGGAAGCGTTTTAGGCAATAGAGGCTTTATACCCAGAAGGAGAATCTTAAAGACTAGCAGTGAGACACACGTATATGTTACTTAATTTTTGCTGAGAAATGTCAGAGTTGTCAGTTTTTCATCTAAGGCTTGAATTCACTGAGTTAGTGCATTTAGCCTGGTTTTCCCGTTTGGGGCGAAATACACTTCTTGAGGCGTTCTGAGCACTGACAGCTTTTTCACACATTTTCAGAATCTCAAAACCCTGAAGTGAAACACAGGTATATGTTACTTAGTTTGAATTGCAAATTCAGCTGGTGGTAAATCTTTCCCTTTTGTAGTGAATTAAAGTTGTGCTATTTTGCCAAGTTATTTAGCTTGGTGCAAAGCACCTTAGGAAGTGTCTTAGGCAATGGAGTCTATATACACAGAGAGAGAATTTTAAAGGCTCGCAGTGAGACACACGTATATGTTACTTAGTTTTTGCTGAGAAATGACAGAGTTGTCAGTTTTTCATCTAAAGCTTGAATTCACTGAGTTAGTGCATTTTTGACTTGTCTTCCCGCTTGGGGCGAAATGCCCTGCTAGAAGCTTTCTGAGCACTGACAGCTTTTTCTCTGAGGAACAGAATCTCAAAACCCTGGAGAGAAACACAGGTATATGAAACTTAGTTTGAAGTGCAAATTCAGATAGTGGTAAATCTATCCTTGACGTGGTGAATTAAAATAGTTTGTGCTTTCTTGCCATGTTATCTAGCTTGGCGCCAAAACACCTTAGGAAGTGTTTTAGCATTAGAGAATTTCTACCCAGAAAGAGAATATTAACAGCTACTAGTGAGACACAGGTATATGTTCCTTAGTTTTTGCTGAGAAATGATATAGTTGTCAGTTTTTCATCTAAAGCTTGAATTCACTGAGTTAGTCCATTTTTTGCCTAGTCTATCCGCTTGGGGCGAAATGTACTTCTTGAAGCGTTCTGAGCACTGACAGCTTTTTCACACAGCAAGAGAATCTCAAATCCCCGAAGTGAAACACAGGTATATGTTACTTAGTTTGAACTGCAAATTCAGCTGGTGGTAATTCTTTCCCTTACGTAGTGAATTGAAAGTGTTTGTCCTTTTTTGCCAAGTCATCCAGCTTGGCACCAAAGCACCTAGGAAGGGTTTTAGGCAATGGAGGCTTTATACCCAGAAGGAGAATCTTAAAGACTAGCAGTGAGACACACGTAAATGTTACTTAATTTTTGCTGAGAAATGACATAGTTGTCAGCTTTTCATCTAAGGCTTGAATTCACTGAGTTAGTGCGTTTTGGCCTGGTCTTTCCGCATGGGGCGAAATACACATCTTGAGGCCTTCTGAGCACTGACAGCTTTTTCACACATTTTCAGAATCTTAAAACCCCGAAGTGAAACACAGGTATATGTTACTGAGTTTGAACTGCAAATTCAGCTGGTGGTAAATATTTGCCTTGTGTATTGTATTGATGTATTTAGTGCTTTTTTGCCAAGTCATCCAGCTTGGCGCCAAAGCACCATAGGAAGCGTTTTAGGCAATAGAGGCTTTATACCCAGAAAGAGAATCTTATTCCTCAAACTGCTAAACATGGAGTTTCCATACGACCCAGCAATCCCACTTTTGGGAATTTACCCAAAGGATACAAAAACACTGATCCGAAAGGATACATGCACCCGTATGTTCATTGCGGCACTGTTCACAATAGCAAAGGTATGGAAGCAACCCAGATGTCCAAAAATAGATGATTGGATCAAGAAGATGTGGTACATATACACAATGAAATACTATTCATCATGGAAAGAAGATAAACACATGCAATTTGCAGCGACATGGATGGAATTAGAGGGGATGGAATACTCAGTGAAATAAGACAGAAATAAAGAGAAAAATATCGAATGGTTTCACTTATAACAGGGCTATAAGGAAACCAAATAGGAGAGAAACAATCAGTGGGCGGGGTAGGAGGGAGGCGGAGGGAGGGAAGGAAAAGGGCACAAAATGGAATAGAAAAGAACACAAGGGACCATGGAGATGGATCACGGGTGAATTGGTTGTGGGCTACCCAAGGGGAATACAAAATGTAAAAGACATAAATAACAATAAAAATATACATTACCAAAAAAATAAGAAAGAGAATCTTAAAGGCTAGTAGTGAGACACACGTATATGTTACTTAGTTTTTGCTGAGAAATTACATAGTTGTCAGTTTCTCATCTAAAGCTTGAATTCCCTGAGTTAGTGCATTTTTTCATAGAATTCCCACCTGGGGCAAAATGCACTGCTAGAAGTGTTTTGAGCACTGACAGCTTTTTCTCTGAGGAACAGAATCCCAAAACCCCAAGGAGAATCACAAGTATATGAAACTTAGTTTGAACTGCAAATTCAGATAGTGGTAAATCTATCCCTGACGTATTGAATTAAAATAGTTTGTGCTTTCTTGCTATGTCATCTAGCTTGGCGCCAAAACACCCTAGAAAGTGTTTTAGCATTAGAGACTTTCTACCCAGAAAGAGAATATTAAAAGCTACCAGTGATACACGGGTATATGTTCCTTAGTTTTTGCTGAGAAATGACATAGTTGTCAGTTTTTCATCTAAAGCTCGAATTCACAGAGTTAGTACATATTTGCCTAGTCTATCTGCTTGGGGCGAAATGCACTTCTTGAAGCATTCTGAGCACTGACAGCTTTTTCACACAGCAACAGAATCTCATAACCACGAAGAAAAACACAGGTATATGAAACTTAGTTTGAACTGCAATTTCAGCTGGTGGTAAATCTTTCCCTTATGTAGTGACTTGAAGTACTCAGTGCTTTTTTGCCAAGTCATCCAGCTTGGCACCATAACACCTTAGGAAGTGTCTT
Source organism: Scalopus aquaticus (assembly GCA_004024925.1). NCBI lineage: Eukaryota > Metazoa > Chordata > Mammalia > Eulipotyphla > Talpidae > Scalopus > Scalopus aquaticus. Next base: position 18,555 of record PVIJ01017481.1, on the reverse strand, counting down.
AGGCAGTAGCGGTTTTATACCCAGAAAGAGAATCTTAGAGTCTAGCAGTGAGACACAGGTTTATGTTACTTAGTTTTTGCTGAGAAATGACATTGTTGTCTCCTCTCCTCTCCTCTCCTCCTCTCCCCTCACCTCACCTCTTCCCTCCACCCACCTCCCCTCCCCTCAAACTCCCCTTCATCCACCTCCCATCCCCTCCCCTCCCCCCCAATCTGTCCTGTCCTCTCCTTTCCCTTAGACCATTCCTTCACGGTCTCTTCCCAAGTAGAGGGTTGCTCAGGGTTGCAGCCAAAGCCTGCCATGCTGGGCTCAGTCACTGTCACCTCCCTTCGATTGTAGGGTTTGGTGGCTCATTTTGCCCAAGGGGACCTTCACGGATTTTTTCTTTTTGCCAGAGGAAAAACTTTCCTGGCTAGTTTGGAGCACAGAACTGGCCTTCGAGAGGTAGGGCGCCAGGAGAGATGGTAGGAATAGCTTTGGAGCGGCTGGCTGATCATCTTTTCGGATCAGTGCAGTCTGGTGAAGGGCATCCTAAACACAAATGTCTATGAAGAGACCAAAAGAGCACATGTGCTGGGTTGGACACTGAGAATCTGTAGAACATTGCTCTCAATGAAAGTGCCTTCGGTTGAGGCCAGGTAGTTACTTGGTGTGAGGTGGGATGCGCTGGGTTGCTGTATTGGTCAAGGCTGAGCAGTACTCTGCGGCCTCCTGCATGAAGCCCGGCGAAAATTAAACTCACAATGAATTTCTAGTGGGTGGCCCACTAAAAATTCTGTCTAGCGAATTCAAACTATGAACGCATCCACAGTCGAACAATAATCTTAGCCCGAGTACTTCAAACCCTGCTCCCTGTAATAGCAGCATGATGACTGACTGCAAGCCTAATTAACCTAGCCCTCCCTCCAACAATCAATTTAATTGGTGAACTACTTTTCATATTATTATCTTTTTCATGATCCAATGTAACAATAATCCTTATAGTACTGAATATAGTAATCTCATCCCTATACTCCCTGTATATACTTATTCAACCACAACGAGGAAATCATACACATCACATTATCAACATTAACTCCTCATTCACTCGAAAACACACCCTAATAGCCCTACATACAATCCCCCTACTACTCTTATCCCTCAACCCAAAAATCATCTTGCAGCCTATATACTGTAAATATAGTTTAATAAAAACTTTAGATTGTGAATCTAACAACAAAGGATTACTCCTTCTTATTTACCAGAAAGTTATAGCAAGAACTGCAAATTCATGCTCCCATATATTAACATATGTCTCTCTCAACTACTTTTAGGATAGTAGTAATCCGTTGGCCTTAGGAGCCAAAAATTTGGTGCAACTCCAAATAAAAGTAATTAACTTATTCACATCTTCCATATTACTACCTCTCTTAAATCTGTATCTAATTCAACTGAATCTTGAATGGTTATTCATCCTCACCAGGGAAATGAAATGTCCAGGACAGGATGTAGTGATATGGTTTTCACTTTGGACTCTGGATCCCTCCTCTCTGGGTTCAAATTCTGTCTCTGCTTTTCATTCGCTCTGTGACCCTGGGGTAGGTTCTCAGATGGAAAATAACAGCACCTCTGGTTGGACCGTGGTGAGGATTGTAGATGACAGGATAGTACTTGACCCTGTCAATCAATACAGGGATGTTTACTAGTGATGTCTTCATCGCTAGGCACTGCTGTGGTCCTCGATTATGCAGCCACGCCCCTCCGTATCTGCCGCGCCTATGTGGTCACACCCACTCCTCTTGCAGGAAGAAGGGCCTGCCGCATTTCAGCCCTCCTGCACCCCAGGAACTGCCAGCAAGCCCAAGTGTGCTCAAAATCACATTTGGCAGTGGCTCTGCAGATATTCATACTGCACTCACTTAACCAGCTGCAACCCCAGGGACCCCCCCTCCACACCCCCAGTGATTCTTGGACATCATGATCTCACCAGGTACAATAGTAAACTCTTGCTTGGCTTGTGAATGGACTCTAAGGGGGTGACAGCTCTAATTTTCATCTCTTATCTAGGCTGTTTATTTTGCACACCTGATATCTTGGGAGTGTCCAAATCATGGGAGTTTAAAACAAAATTGCAGTTTTTCTTCGAAGATCAACGGTTTCAGTTAGGCGATTTTCAACATGGTATGCCCCACTCCTGAGTCGAGCCAGAGCTTTCAGAGAGATTCAATATGACTGCTGCTGTTTTCTGACAGCTAGGATAAAGCATCCCAGAAATCTAAACTAAAGTGAAATGTGGGTAGCTCAGGTCCTCATTTGCTTCACCAAAGGACATTTTGTGGAACCTCAGGAGGGCGCCACAAAATCTCCCCCTTTTCTCCTGGGAGACACATCCAATCAATGTGTCCTATTTGGTTTATCCGGCAAAGTTAAAAATTTAAAGGGAAGCATTGGCACTTCCAAGAAAAAGTGTAAAACTGAGGCTGCTCAAAAATATTCACATTGGGTTTCTCTATCTTTTAGAACAGCTTCCAGTACCTCATAGGTATGCAAATCATCCCTTCTGATTGTCCTAAAATATTGCACACCTCAGCGGTCTGAGAGCCCCAAAAACTGTATCTGAAAAGGGATATCACCTAAACAGAAATAAATAAATCAATAAGTAAATAAGTAAATAAATAAATAAATAAATCTGGGACACAGCGCCACCTGGTGGCCACAGCGGGGTGGTGCCGCCTGAAGGGAAGAGGAGTCCAGTGGGCTGGGGCTGTGCTGGGCTATTAGGGCTGTGGGGAGGGGAAAGCTCTCAGGCTTTCAACACTTCCTTTTTGGTTTCCATTCAAAGCCGTTTTTCGTTCAAAGACAAACCTAGAGCTTGGAATTATTAAGGACATTTAAAATATCCATTCCCGGCACCTGCCCGCTCCAGGCCCACCCCGACTTTGGTTGACTGGCTGAATTTGTTGGTTGCTTGCTTGGGTAGTTGAATGAATGAATGAATGAATGAATGAATGAGCAAACAAACCTTTTCTGTGTTTTGTATGTCCGTACATGTCCCAGAAATCCTAGGGGGCTTGTTTCCTGGAGGTTGGCATAGATGGTACCATGGCCCAGGGACTCCCACTAGAAAAACATTGTGAGTCTAATCTTCGTCGAGCCCTATGCAGCAGGCCCCAGGGAACTGCCCAGCCCTGACCAGCACAGCACCCCAGTCCAGCCCAACCCACCTCACACCAAATAACTACCTGGCCTCAACCAAAGGCACTTTCATTGTGAGCAATGTCTTGACAGGTTTTCAGTTTCCAACTCAGCACATGTGCTCTTTTGGTCTCTTTATAGACATTTGTGTTTATGATGCCCTTCACCAGACTGCACTGATCCGAAAAGATAAGCAGCCAGACACTCAAAAGCTATTCCTACCATCTCTGTTGGAGCCCTACCTCTAGAATGCCAGTTCTGTGCTCCCTACTTACCAGCCAAGTTTCTCCTCTGGCAAAAAGAAGGAATCAGTGAAGATCCCCTTGGGCACAAGCAGCACCACACTCTTACATTTGAAGGGAGGTGACATTGAGTGAGCCCGGCACTGCAGGCTTTGGCTGCAACCCTGAGTGCTGTTTGGGAAGAGACCGGGAAGGATGGGTCCCAGAGAAAGGAGAAGACTGGACAGAACATGGGTGGGGGTGCAGAGGAGGGGAGGAGTGGTGGATGTAGACCAGTTTTGAGGAGAGGGGAGGTGGAGAGGAGGTGTGAGAGGAGGGGAGAGACGTGGAGGGGCGTGAATGGTAGGAGAGGCGAGCAGAGGAGAGGCGAGGAGAGGAGAGGAAGAAGGGACACCCTCCTCCTCCATACAACACCTCACATGTGAAGGCTGCTCCCAGATAGATGGGCAAGAGAATCGGGGGTTAGCTCAGAGATGTGGGGCTGAAAGAATTCTCTAGATAAGAGTGGAGACCAGAAAAGTAGGATTCATTGAGATACACTGCTAAGGGAAACAGCTGGGAAGACGGGCGTCATAGCAGTCAGGGTTATTGCTCTGTTTTCATTTCCGGAAACTCTTCACAGCCCATGGCAAACCTATAGGTTCCCCTATTTTATGTCTTTTGCATCTCCCAGCACGCTTTGGCTGAGTCAAGTGCAGAGACCAAGTCTTCTTTTCAGTAAGTGATAGACTGGCAATGAGCAGTTCCTGAACCCCATTGAAAGAAGAGAGCCTGTGTCCTCCTTTGCATTTCTTCTTCCCTAGGAGTCTGCACTGCACTATCCCACCCCCATGCCCACCTCTCCCTGCAAGTTCAAAGTTATCCCATCTCTAGAGAAACTTTCCTGTTTGTTTCTGGTCAAGCGGCGTTGCGGCTGTGAATTCTTCTCGCGCCAGTTGACAGGTGACTTACTCCCAAGTCCAGAAACCTGAAAATCCAACAAGAGTGATGACGGAGCCATCTCCCCCTACTGGGCTCAGAAAAGCATGAGGCTGTCAGACAACTTCATTTTTCCCTTCTGGCCTGAACAGAGAGAAAGGTCTCTGCCTGCTCTCTCTCTCTCTCTCTCTCTCTCTCTCTCTCTCTCTCTCCCCCCCTCTTTCCACTCTCTCTCCCGCTCCCTGCATCCCTCCCTCCCTCAGATGGCATTTTTTCCCCTTATTTTAGACCTCACTTTTAGGAAACGCTGGGAAACTGCGCCTGCGTGGGCCATGCCCACGGTTTCCACTGGCTGCATAGGCACGGTTTATCTGGATGGGCATGGCCGCATAGGCGCAGCTCTGGTCCGCCCCTGCCCCCTCATCCCCAGGGACTGAGGCCACTTCTTAAGCCCGCGGAACCTCAGGTTGCCCCTCGCTAGCTTATCCCACCAGTGTCCCTTGTGCACGATGGCCTCAGCGCTGAGCTATGTTTCCAAGTTCAAGTCCTTCATTATCTTGTTCATCACCCCGCTACTACTGCTGCCACTCATCATTCTGATGCCCCCAAGGTCAGTTGCATCTCGGGGCAGCCCCACTGACCCTCAGTGCCTGGTGCCCGGCAGTGAGCACCGAACCAGGGACCACTGAGCTGTAGTCCATGCTTTTCCTGGTGGGCTCAGGTCTCCTGGTGCGCACACTCAGGAACTCCAGGTGCCAGATGGGGGGTACCTTACAAAGGTGGGGCATGTGGCAATCTTAGCTGGAAGATCAGATGCATAGGGAGTGGGGGTAGGGCACAGTGTGCAACAGTGAGGACGGGTTCTCTAAGACTTTGGAGGGGCTGCAGGGAACAAGGTGAGTGATGGCTGGGTCAAACCATCCCTGACAGGGCATTTGTGAGGAAAGAAGGATAGAGGTGGCTCAGCTTCCCAGCTCAGGGGGCAGCAGACAGACCTCCCTCCTAAGCTGGCATACCTCTTCCCCATCACAGAGAGTCTGGCCTCTTCTTCCTTGATTCACCCTGCCCATCAGCCCTCTCCAAGGTCTCCCGCAACAATTCCAGGCTATTTCCTACCAACCTACGGAGTTCACACAATCTGAAGCAGCAGGGTACACTGAGTACCCCCAGCTCCCCAGACACCACGCCTAGAGCTCATCATCTGTTATAGCACTGAACTCTCATGACTCAGTCGTATCACCACTACCACCCACCTTCTAACATCAGGAGTTAGAGGCAGAGAGGGGTTAAGCGACTTGCTGCTGATCACATGGGAACTGGATGTAGTAGCCCATGCGAGGCCTTGCTCCTGCACTAGGAATTCAGGGTCACTCCTCTTTGGAGGCAGTGGGCTCCCACTTGTTGATGTGTCCCAGCCCGGCCCTGGGAAGTCAGTGCTTGTTGCAGAAATCCCTCCTGAAATGTCCCCTGTCAGAGCACGTGCAGACCCTGGCCTTAGCACCGGGCGCCCTGAGCAGAGGGCTGCGTGGCTTTCTGAGCTGATACCCTTCATGGAATCAGTCTCTCCAGGGATTGGTTCATGGGTGCAAATCAAAATCCATTGCATTTCCTAGAAACATGAGACCTCAAGGGGCTCAGAGTTCTTGTTCCTGGGATCCTCAGAGTGACCAACTTTTCTCCATCAGTGGCTAGGGAATCTCCCAGAGGGCTTCCCTTCCCAGGGCCAGGAAGCACACACCTGCTTCCCTGATCCTTCCTCATGCCCAGCTCCCCTGAGCTCAGCCTGCTGTGTCCATGACACAGCCTGTCCTGGGGTGAACTGTCTGTCAGGGCTGCTCGGGCCTTGAAGCACTGTTGGTAAGTGTCACTCGTGCAGACTCTTACCTCCTCCCAGACTGGACCCCAGGCTTTGTTCTTGTCACTCCGTGACATCAATCTGTTTGGACACCGGCAGGGCAGTACAGCCCCAGGTCCTTTCTTCAGGAAAATGAGTGGCCCTGGGAGAAGCTTGACACAGAGGGCCAGGTGGCTGAGAGCACTGTGTTCTGTCCAGCCGGCCTGCCCCGAGCCCTAATGTTCCTGGCCTTATGCATGGGAGCCAGGGAGAATCAGACCCTTGCCCGGCTCACGGTCTAAGGAGATAGCTCACTGCTCACAGGTCCCCAGAATCCAGCCAGTGATGAATATTGGAGGGAGGGAGGACAGAGGAAGGCATGGTCACCCACCTGGTATGCACAGGAAGGGGTCCTCAAGGGACCTCAAGGAGTTTTCTAGGCAGGTGGCAGAGGTAGGGCATGGGTGGAAAAGGGGTTGTTAGAGAAGAGAACACGATTTGTGACTACAGTTTGTTTGATCTGGTCCACGGCAGTGGGGAGGGGCCAGGTATGTGCAGAGAACTGGTGGAAAGGGGGCCACCACAAAGGGGGTCCTTCTCCCCTGGCCCTTCCTGGATCACCCTACCCCATGGATGAATCTGAGCAGCTCCTCTGTACTTCTGAGAGAAGCTGGGACTGGGGCAGGTGGAATCTTTTAGATGGAATGGAATGTTGGTACTACCTGCACACAAAGCTGCTCCCCCGGGCCATATCAGGGCCAACTCTGCCAGGACACTGGTGCTTCCCCTGGTAGCCGGGTAGCTCTCAGAACCACGGTGGGGTCTGAGAAAGGCCTTGGGACCCCGGCAGCCAGCAGAGTAGACACCAGTAGACTTGAAGACAGGGGAAGAGGAAAAGATGGAGAGGGGGTGCTAAAACTGCAATACCCTCCTAGATGACACAGTCCTAAACTAGTCGCAGCAGCTTGGCCCTGGCCCCTGGTGTCCCTCTGGGTCCTAGCTCCAGTTCCTTTCTAAGGGCTGGGGGGACTCTCCGCCTTTCCTCCCTGCCCCTCCTTTGCAGGTTGATGCTGGGTTTCATGGGCATCACAGCCTTTCTCTGCATGTGGATCAGCAACACAGCCGCCACGGCCATGATCGTGCCCATTGTGGAGGCCATGCTACAGCAGATGGGGGCCACCAACACAGCCACCAGCACAGCCGATGAGGCTGGCCTGGGGGCCCTGGAGCTGGTGGACAAGGGCAAGGCCAGTGAGCTGCCAGATGAGACCTTGGCCAGGAGGCCACCTGGATCAGAGGTGGCAGCCTCCCCCCCTTGCCAACAGCTTGGGTCACCTCCCAGCTTCCCGAAGTGCCCCTTTAAACAAGCACACAGAAGTTACTGAGAAAGTGCTGTTTTTCATCAATTTTAGGAATGTCATGTATAAGTTAGATCCTTTAGTAAAGCTTATAGCAAGCTCTCGCCCTCAGGCCCTGCCAGTCCCAGAATTCAGTGTGTGTTCATTTGATTAATATGCATTTGAGCATCTTTTGAGCATGCCCTGGGTGCCACTCAGCCCTTGCTACTCCTCCTCCTTGGGAGGGTGTCCCAGCAGGTCATCCCTCTGTTCTCTGATCCCACAGAAACTGGGGTTGGTCATCTCACGTTTGCTCCCCACTAGGCATGACCTTGGGAGCCAGAGAATGTTGGCTTAATTCTTGGCCTTGCTTAACATCCCATCCCCAGGGGAACTCCTCAGGCTGATTGTGAGCCCTGGGTCAGGGCTGGGGGCCACAGAGTTGGAGCAGACACACTTACTGTAGTGGGAGACCCAGGAGCCCAGACAAGTGGGGTAAGGAGGCCCCTTGCAGCATTCATCTAGCTCAGGGGAAGCCATGGGGTGCCACAAACCAGAGGGGTTTCTGGAAGAACAAGGAGGGGGATTCTGAGTTGACTTTGGACATCTCCAGGTGAATGGAATAGTTAACAATAGCAAGAAAGCAGAGAGAAGGGGGTGTGCCTCCGAAGCTGCTGGGTTTGCATGAGCTCTGAGGGACCTTAGGGGAGGCCTGGGAGGTGGCCGTGTGTGGGAAGTAGATGGGACCACACCACAGTTCTGGGCTGGAGGTTGAGAAACCCCCTGCAGGGGGCTGGGAGAGCAGGTTTGCTGGAGACCTAGGTCAGGAGCAGAGTTAGGAGCTGGGAGCTGGGTGGTGGCCCAGGAATGGCTCAGCTCGTGGCAGTGTGCCCATCACAGGAAATCAAGTGATTTTTGAAGGCCCCGGCAGCCAGCGGGAGGATGACGACAACAAGAACGTGTACAAGGCCATGAACTTGTGCTTGTGCTATGCGGCCAGCATTGGAGGCCGGCCACCCTGACTGGGACGGGCCCCAACCTGGTGCTCCTGGGTCAGATGAGTGAGTGAGTCTCTGGTCGCACCTTGTGGGGACAATAACCAGGGCCCTGCACTTCTGGGATACACCCACTTCTCCCCTTCTTAGCTGGGTCCTAGAGCTGGGGGTCTGACAGGAATGGGACGACATACCCCACCAGCCTCTGTGTCCCCACACCCCTGTTCTCACTCAGGACCCTTGGGAGGAGCTGATATTCCACAAACCTAGTTACTTTCGCCCTCTCGCAGGTCCTGCCTTTCTTCCTTGGGCACGGGATTCTCACACAGTCACATGAGCTAAAGAGCTAACCTCTGAGCTAACGACATAAGAAATGACAGTGTAGTTCTCAATGCTGGGTCCTGGACAACAGGCACCCCTGAAGATGCCCCCTCAGAGCTGGTGCACTGACTTTGGCTGTTAGCTGTGTCAGTCCTACTGTGTCCGAGACCTACAAATGGCTCCATGGTCAGAGGATGGGACGCTCTTGCCTCAGCAGTTCATCCACTGCAGCCCCTCTAATTGCCCTTGAGGTGACAGGTGCCCTTGTGAAGCCCCGGGTTTGCCACAGGGGTGGTCTGGAACCCTCCAGCCTGACCACAAAGGGACACAGGCCTTGAGGACCCCGGTTCTGTGCCTGGCCTTATGCCAAGTGGGACTGGGGTCACAGAAGGGAGAACACCTGGTCCTCACCCATAGGACAGTCACAGCTGGCTAGGGGAAGAGACTCCTGGAGAGTTCTAAGGGGGTCTGGCAAATGCATTAGTAAGGTAAGGTCAAACTCTGATGGCAGAGAGGGAAGGAAGAAAAGAAGATGGCACCCTGCAACAACCCTCCTGGACAGTGGCCGGGAGCTAGGAAGGGAGAGGGATCAGCCTGGCCCAGCAGATACCTGAGATCCAACAAGCAGTTACTGATCCTGGGAGAGTCATCTGTAATGACAGCCTTGCGGTTGTTCTCCTCGTGTTCTGGGGAGAGAACAGCCTGGGAAAAGCAGCTTGTCTGTCTGGGCTGAGTGGAGAGAGCACTGTGTCTGCTCTGAGACCTTGGGCTAACAGGGTGGGAGGCGGGCTCTGCAGTGGGACTGACCCTCCTCCAGCCTCCAGGAAATGCCGTCAGCCCCACCCTTGTGAGGGAGTCCTTCCTGAGAGCATTCTTCCCTTGCCAAAACCCACAGGGTGAGATTCTGAGGACCCCACTAAGACTATTGGCCTAGTAAGGGGTGTACTAAAGTGTATTTTTGCGGAGCGAAGGGCTGTAACTTTCATGAGTGTCTCAGTGGGGTCTGGGCCCATGGGAGAGCCACTTGGTTACTCCTCAGGCTTGTTTTGTGCTTCGGCCAGGATATGGACAAAGTGGGGGACCCCTCTTTTTTAAAAAAATATTTATTTATTTATGCATACAAGGTGGGGTACAGGCCAGAGGCGTGGGGCAGTGAGAGGGTTCACCAGAGACAGAGTAGGGAGCATAACAGGCAGATCAATGGAAATACACTGCTGAGGGGAGCAGCGGGCAAGGCAGGAGAGGGCTGCTGCCCCATGTGGGAATCTCCCCGGCTGGGTGTCAAACTCGTGTTGCCGCTGCTGAGAGCTCCATAGTGGAGCGCTTAACGGCTGTGCCACCAGGGAGGCCTCTGGGGGGACCCCTCTTAATTGGGGTGATGTCTGGTAATGGGCTTGGATGGCTGGGCCTCAGGGTCCAGCGGCTGCTCAGCCTCCAGCGTGGGGCCCGACCTGCTTTCAAGCCTTGCACCGGGTAGAGATGTGAACTATTTCTCCCTTCATATTGTTTGCTGACAGCAAAGACATCGTGAACTTTGCCTCTTGGTTTGGCTTTGCCTTCCCCAACATGCTGATAATGCTGCTGTTTGCCTGGTTGTGGCTCCAGTGTATTTATATGGGATTCAGGTAAGTCTGAACTGCTTATGGAACAGAATCTCATCACACCACACCCCTGCAGCAAAACCCTCAGGTTCAGTGGCTGAATCCACAGAGCTCTTCATGTCTGGTCCTGATTATTCCTGCAGCCCCATCTGCTCATCTGCCCTTCCGTTCTGGCCACCCCAGGCTGCTCCCTGGACCGTTGCCCATGCTGTTCTTACTTCCTGTAATGGCTGTTCTCTACCTTCCTACTTTCTGGATTCCTCAGCTTCAAGACCAGTTCAAGTGCTGCTTGCTTAGCGGCCCCCACCTCCCCTACCCAGTGGGCCTTCTTAGAAACATTGCTTGCTCTCTCCCCTGGGCTTTCCTGAGCAGGTCATAGTCCTGACCCTCGGCACCTGTGCTGCTGTCCTAGCACTTCACTCCCACCTCCAGACTCCTCTCTGGGGCCCTCATTGAGTCCTCTCTGTCTCCGCCCCTGGTGGGGGGAGGGGGAAGAGCAGGTTGCCACCAACTTGAGTCAAAGCAGTTACAGAGGCCCTGGCTCCCGTGTGCAGACAAACACAACTGGACCAGCTTCCGCTTGGCTCCCGTGTCCATTAGGCTGGATCACAGCAGACAGCCCGGTCACATACAAATCAACCCCAACCCAGACCTTGCTGAATGCCTACAATGTACCCAGTGGCATGCCAAGTTCTGGAAAGTTTACCTTCCTGTTCCCAGCACACGGGCAAGTGCACAAGAGTCAACATTGACAGCAGCCAGACTTTGGACAGAAACCATGATGTGTGACTGCCAGAGGCCTAAAAAATATTGTTATTTTAAAAGACACAGATTTATCTATGGTACAAAGATGACACTCTCACACTGAATAAAAGAGTCTTAGCTGTGAGCTGTGCCCAGTGTCTTAATTCGCAGGGAGCTTTTGGCAAATGAAAAACAGGGCCAAAGTGTAAGAAGCCTCAGAACTGAGAGGCAAAAGTTCCCCCCAAACCCATGACTAATGGGGAACATGGGGTGTTTTGGTAAGTTTTCTTTTCAATGAGAAGCTGTTTTTGAATACCAGCATTAAAAAATCTCTATGCATAATCAAAACAGCCATAGTAGTGACTTGTGAGCCGTAGGTACCCCATGTGTGGGCCCCACGTGGACAAGAAGAGCTCCCTGGCACCCGCCATGCAGCTTGGTTTTGATGGCAGCTCTTTGTCCTGTTTTTCAAATCTGCTCCAGAACCAAAGTTCTGTTCACTGACTCATGTCCATCTGACAGGCCTCAGGAGATCTGCCTGAACCTGTGGCAGGTAGCAGGTGGCAGGTGGCAGGTGGCAGGTGGCAGGTGGCAGGTAGGCATCTGTGTCTCCCCACCAGAGAGTAGTAATAATACCAACCAGTGTTTATTGAGTGCTTATTAAGCACTCTACATATAGCATCTTAATTCATCTTCACATCCATCTGTTGGTTGTCTTATTCCCAATTTACAGATAAGGCAATTGAGGCAGAGAGAGTTTAAGTGGCCTATTGGGGGTTGTATAATTTTGAAGACCTGGGACTGAGATTTGAACCCTGGAAGTTTTGCTCCAAAGCCTGTGCCCATGACCCTGCCTCCCTGTCTCAGTAAGCTCAGGCCAAAACAAAAATAGTAGCCATAACAAAACAGTAGTTGGGCAGCTTAACCCACAGACATTGATTTATCACAGTTCTGGAGGCTGCAAGTCAAAGATCAAGGTGTCAGCATATTTGGTTCCTGGCAAGGACTCTTCCTGGTTTGCCAAAGGCTCACTGTGTCCTCACCTGGAGGAGAGAGCCAGCGAGTTCTGTTGTCTTCCTCCTCTTGTGTGATCACTAATTCTCTCCTCATTCTCACTAATTCTTTCCCATCCTCATGACCTAACTAATCCTAACTACCTCCAAAATCCTCACTTCTGAATAGCATCACATTGGTGGTTCAATATAGGAATTTTGGGGGTACACAATTAAGATTCAACATAAGGAATTTGGGGGGTACACAATTAAGTCCATAATGTTCCTCTCGGGGAGGCCGGGGTGATTGCCCTTGACTGTCTCAAGGCCTGGGTACAGCCAGGGGTCAGGAGCACCGGTTGCAGCCTCCCCTCGGCATGGGGGATGGAGGATGTCTGAAGCCCTGAGGCCTCCTGAGTCCCCCTGACAGAGAAAGTAGAGGGGAGCTAGCCATGCCCTACACCAACTACATTGGCACTGCCAGACTCCAGGGTGGTCAGAGCCAAGAACCTGATGTGCCATCTACCCAGCCCAGCATGACTTCCACTAGGTCTTCTTGGCCAGCTGGGACACTAGGAATTCCCAGAGTCAGCCTGTGTTTGGGGTGCAGGGCTGTCACTTGTCCCACCCCTTCCTGGCAGACTGCTGTGGCTCAGGGAATCTTGCCAAGCACATGGGTGTATGGCAGGCAGGGCGAGGTGGCTCCCAGGTAGCCTTGCTTCAGATGCTGTTTAATACTCAGCTTAAACAATAGGAAAACCAGGATATCCTCAGTCTAGACCACATCCTACCATATCCCAGCGCCAGGTGATTCTGGAGCATCTTACTCAAGGCAAGGGAACACCTGTCTCAGCTGCAGGAAGTGCCTCTACCATCACACCTGGCCTCATGTGAATCCTCCTCTGGATGGTTGTGGAGACCAATGTCAGGGGCACTGCCTCTAGCTTAATCTGGAAAACCTGTATCTTTCTGTGTCTATGGGTGACTTTTTAGGCCTCAACCAATGGGGCCACAGATGCCCCCATGACCACTCAGGACTGATGGGATATTACTGCTGCATATAACCAATTTTTCTAACTGTTAGCTGTTGCATCAGGAGCAACACCACACTGATGACATGGGAGTCATGGAGCAGGCTACGGAATGCAGGATGCTGCTCAATGAGTGAGATCATGGTCCTTTTATTGATAAAGTAATCACATCATCAGTTGTAGGGGGAAGAGAAGATAAAGAGAAAAGAAGAGCGAAAGGTGTATCCTATTATCTATAGCATTGGCTCTCCAAGAATTTCTTCTCTGCTTGATGACTCAGTATTATAATTTGAGATCAAGCCTTAGATTCCCCAGCTAAGGTTTCAGTCTTATCAATAAAGCGTTCCATTGACCAGCTTCTAGGGTCCTTTGTCATACATCAGCCCTCAGTTCCCCGGGCGTGCCCAGTCATACCTCGTGATGCATACCCTTCCCAAAGTGATCTGTTTTAGAAGATGAAAGGCACCTTGTAGGGTTGAGCTCCTATAGCTAATTGACTGGGCAGTTCTGACCTTGGGTAGGAATGCAGAGTTATAGATAACTAAATGGTGGCTGGTCAGGCCATTTAGGATTAGCAGACCCATAGTTAGCCCTCTGAATTAGGGATTAAAGTTCTTGTAGGCCCCTGCAATGGCAGGGGCACTTGGGAGCTGTCGCGGTGCTTCTCCTTGGCTCTGCAGCATCATGTAAGGGCTGCTCTGCTGCAGGGCACTCTGCACCCACCCCACCCTGGTGCTCCAGCAGGCAGACTAGATCCTTTTGCCTTACCTCGTGCCAGTCTTGTCTTGTGTCACCAGATGGGGTTAACCCAGGCATGAGATCAATTGCTTTGTTTAAGAAGGTCCGAAAGACTTGGTGGCATCAGCAAGGCTTGGGGTGGGGTGGGAGGTGTCAGCATCAGATGGCTGCACTGATGATGCAGCCCCCAGGTCGCAACCCCTGTGGTGCCAGGACAGCCCCAGCTGCGCAGGTCGAAGCACCAACATTGCACCTTATCCTGGAAACCCGGAGCCTCAGGCCCAGTCCTATTGTCCCCAGAACCACAGGGGCCAGAAGATCAGTACTTATTAGAATACAGACCATGCCGTGGGACAAGGGCAGAAAGACCCCCATCCCCACATGCAGCTTCAGAGTCACTTGCTCACTGAATGATGGGGTGTCCCAGTAGCTGACTGCTGTCAGTAGAGATTCTGCCTGCCACCTGCTCTTCTGACCCCAGCACCCTCCGGGCTGTGTCCTCGTGCCCACATGCTTCACGTGCCCCGTCACCAGCATGGCCTCATCGTCTCAGAGCCTGGTTATGTCAGGCTCTGGCTGCAGGAGTCGGCACCTAATCTGTCAGCCTCTTCCTTCCTGAGAAGTCTGTCTGAGGGCCAGCGAGGACTCCCACAAAGGCAGTCTCCCTACAAACAGTCTTCCTGGCCTTGTCCACCACCTTCAGGCTGACAGCACCCTCAGAGAACCCCTCGGGACCACCATCCGTGCACCAGTGCCCCCATTTCGCCCCTTCCCACAGCTGAGGTACTCTCTATTTCTCCCAGAATCTCTCCTTCCTGCCCACTCAAGCCAAAACCCATCCAGGAGAGGACCCAGGGTGGGCTGTGTCTGCCGATGGGCACTGGGTAGCGGGAGTCCACCCAAGCACAGAGCTCAGGCTGGCTTCCTTCCACAGCCTCTGCTAGCTCTAGAGTCTCCCAGGTCTCTCAGCCTACACCTTCAGCTCCTCAGAATGCAAACACCCACCAGCTTCTGCCATGGTGGGGGAGGAAGACTTGAGGAGCCTGTGAGGAAGCCCTAGTCTCACCTGGAGCCAGTTCCACTTCTCATGGCTCCCGCCCCAGATAATGGGGACAGCCAGTCTCCAGGCCAGTAGGGACCTGCCAGGACCCCTTTGCCAGGGGTGGCCTCAGCTTTGTTATTTTTTGCTCCCTATGTGCTTATGCACCCCCTCTCCCCACTTTCAGGCTCCCAGCACTCTGGAATTGAGGACACCAACCTGTCCTGTGTTCTCTCCTCATTGCTTCCTCTAGTTTTAAGATTTGGGGCTGCGGGCTGGCGAGGAAGGCCGGCAAGCAGGCTGCCTACGAGCTGCTGCAGGAGGAATACAGGAAGCTGGGACCCTTGTCCTTTGCTGAGGTCAACGTCCTGCTCTGCTTCCTCCTGCTGGTGGGCCTGTGGTTCTCCCGGAACCCAGGCTTCATGCCTGGCTGGCTGTCGCTCCTCTGTGCAGAGGGCGAGAAGACGATGTAAGTGGCAGGCACGGTCCTTGGTTCAGTGCTTGTTGGTTTCACAAGTCATTTATTTTTTGTCACTCTTCATGACAAGCCCATAGAGGTGTTCCTTGGCCCCTCCTGCTCCAATAGGCCACAGAAAAGATGTGACTGGGCAGGGTGGCGGGGCTGTGATAGAGACTTGTTGGGTGGGCTAGAAATGGGGCACCCAGATCTCTGGTTTCTAAATCTGTTCTGCCGTCTTCCTTTCTTGTTTTTCTTCAGCTCTGGGTGAATCCCTCTAAAGACACACATATAGGAGTCCAGAAGCTTCTTTAGACAGAGACTAGACACATGGGGTATTATGTAGTTTATTCCCTGGCTAAGCTGTTATGTGGCCAGAATGGGAGAAAGGTAGAGAGACTAGATTCTAGAAGACCAGAGAAGGAAGTCAGGTGCTCGGTGAGGACTCTTGGAATGTTTCTGTGGGTCAGAACCAAAGTCCTTGTGCGTACTCTGGTGAGCCCAGAATTTGAGGTCACCAGGTTCACCCATAGAGCAATGTAGGCTGAGAGTGGCGAGCTGCTCAGGGTGAATAGCCAGGCCAGGAATGTGGGAGTCTTGGTTCCCAGCCAGGATTCAGTCTGCCCACCACCCTGACCTTGGACTTTGGGGATCCTGTTCTCATACTCAGTCAAGTCTGTTTCTTCGTGTAGGAGCACTTACAGCCAGGAGAACTCACAGCCAGAAGCACTCACAGCCAGGACTGCCGAGTCAGGTTGGTTCAGTGGCAGCCACGGCAGCGTGCTGGGCTGAACTCCCACATGCTCCTCCCCACCTAGGTACGTCTCTGATGCCACCGTGGCCATCTTTATGGCCATCTTGCTCTTCATCGTGCCTTCCGAGAAACCCAAGTTTAACTTCTGCAGTCAGACTGAGGAAGGTAAGACCCAGGCTGAGCCCCCTTCCTAATGTTGGGGCCCTGGCAGCTATGGATCTCTGTGACATTCCCTAGGCCCAGGAGGGAGAAAACCCCACTCTTGAAAAGAGGACCGGCTGGATTACAAACTTCTGGGGAGAGGGCGTTTGTCAAACCTTCCCCAGGTGTGCAAAAGCTCTTTTGCTTCTCAAATACTTGAAATCCGATTTCTGTTTCAACAGGAGTAGAAAAGTGTTCCAAATTTCCCAGAGTGACCTCAGTTTTTTTTTTTTCTCTCTTTCTCCCTGTCTTTGTATGCATCTATATTTTTTAGCTATGGTCAACACGCACACAATGTTAATCCTGTTTCTTTGTTTCTGTTTTTGTGGGGGTTATGCTGCAAACATTTTTTGCTGTCCTCACAGACTTCACATTTATTCCCTGTTAACTGCATACTACTGCATCTGAGGGGCAGGGAGCGTTCTCCTGTTATGGAACATTCTGTTCCAAATTTTTGACTCTTATAAATTACCATTTTCCTGTCTATAGCTTTGTCTTTCAGGGTGTTTCTTCTTTAGAATAAGTTTCCAGGAATCCTGTTGCTGGGGTATAAGAGTATAGATGTGTCAATGGTTCTTAAACTTTCCTCCAAATTGCTTTTCAAAAGACTGTACCCATTTACAGTTGTACCATATCCTAGCCCACCAGAGGTATGGTCATTGTTGTAAAGAGTAGCTAATTTCAGACCATTGTCCTTATAGGCTCTTACTGATGTTATCTCTTGTTAACTAATGCTGTTCTGGGGTGTGTGTGTTTTCATTGTTTTTCTCAGAAAGGAAAGCTCCATTCTATCCCCTCCCCCCACTGCTGAACTGGAAGGCGATCCAGGAGAAAGTGCCTTGGGGCATCGTGCTGCTCCTGGGGGCCGGCTTTGCTCTGGCTAAAGGATGCGAGGTAACTTCAGCTGTGGCCACTCAGGGCCCGTCTTGTCCCAACAAGGTGCTGAAGAACTGCTGTGCCCCCTGCACCCCCCAATGAACCTGAGTGCTTCTCTGTCTCCTCCACATCATATGCATAATCCTTGAGGCTAGGGGCTCCATGTTTTCACCTAGTTGCCCTGCCCAATTTATAGTGCCTGGAATAGAGGAGGTGCTCTTTCCATGAGTGCAGAAGGGAGTGGCTAAGTGACCCTGGTTAGCCAAGAGGAGTGGAGGTGCTGGCAGGTCTCCTTTGGTGTTTGGTAATGCTGATCTCTGCTTTGATTTATTCTTTGTCTCAAGTCTTATAAATATTTTCACTATTTTGGTTCTTCTACTTGCTGAACAGTTTACTAGTATGGTTGCCATTATAATTTTTTTTTTCTAGCTAGGTATGTAGCAACATAGGTGGAAAGGAACAACTTTTGGAGGAAAACACCCCAAAACGTAACTTTCTTTGTTTTTTTTTTCTAATAGAAGATTTTTATTTATTTATTTATTTAATTGTTTTTTATGTCTTTTATATTTTGTATTCCTCTTGGTTAACCCACCACCAATTTACCCGTGACCCATCACCGTGGTCCCTTGTATCCCCTTCCACTCCATTTTGTGCCGTTATCCTCCCCCTCCCTTGCTGAGTGTCTCTTTCTTGTTAGGTTCCCCTATAGTCCTGTTATAAGTGAAACCATTCGATATTTTTCTCTTTCTTTCTGGCTTATTTTGCTGAGCATGATCCTTTCTAGTTCCATCCATGTCTCTGAAAATTGCATGTGTTTATATTTTTGAATGCTGAATAGTATTCCATTGTGTATATGAATTGCATCTTCTTGATCCAATCGTCTATTTTTGGGCATCTGGGTTGTTTCCATACCTTAGCTATTGTAAACAGTGCTGCAATAAACATATGGGTGCATGCGTCCTTTTGGATTAGTGTTTTTGTATCCTTTGGGTAGATTCCAAAAAGTGGTTTGCTGAGTCGTATGGGAGCTCCATTTTTAGCAGTTGGAGGAATCGCCATACAGCTTTCCAGAGAGGTTGGACCAATTTGCATTCCCACCAGCTGTCGGGGGCCTGAGGCCGATTGGGAGTGCTCTGACCTTCTCAGAGAAGTAATCACGCTCTCCCTGGCAACCGATAAGCAGTGGCGCCGGGAAAGCCATGAATTGTATCTTTAGATTGACTCCCTGGAATGTACTGACCTGGAACATGTCAAGCTGACCGACTGCCCGACCGGCCGTTGAACCACCTTGCTTCAAAACT
>PVIJ01017480.1:0-29254 GCA_004024925.1 Scalopus aquaticus | reverse complement strand
TTATCAGGCCAGGAAGGGAAATAGGGGAAGGGGTTAGTTGTTCTTTGTTCAAACATTAGCCCTTGAGGGGCAAGGAAACTTCATTGTTTCAAGGATATCTCGCTGCCAGGAGCTAATGAGTAAGGCCAATGAATGCAGGCATGGTGGAGAAACTTAGTGACTGTTCTCCTGAAATTATACTTAAATTTATTTGCAAGAAAAATATCGCATCCAGACTTTGGAAACACTTCTTTGAAGGCTCTGCCCATAGAGTGACCTTGTCAAAACAATATGGGGGTCTAGGTTGCGACAAGATATATATTACTCTCTAGGTTTAAACTTACAAATGTGGTAATGTATGAATATGCAATTACATTTCTACATAGGAAGTATATGTATGTACTTTTTTTTAAAGATTTATTTTTTATTTATACATACAAGCTGGGGTACAGGCCAGAGGCGTGGGGCGACGAGAGGGTTCACCAGAGAGAGCGGGTAGCAGAACAGGCAGATCAGAAATACACTGCTGAGGGGAGCAGCGGGCGAGGCAGGAGAGGTCTGCCGCGCCATGTGGGATTCTCCCTGGCCGGGCATCGAACTCGTGTCGCTGCTTCCGACAGCTCCACAGCGCAGTGCCTAACCGCTGCGCCACCAGGGAGGCCCATATGCATGTATTTTCTAAAGCATCAGGATTTCCTTGTAAAGTTTAAAATTAGGGATTATTTCTTTTATTAGGATAGTCATAGGATATTCATAATAACATTCCTTTATAAAGCTATAAAAAAATCTAGTACCTCTCATCACTGAATCACTGTAACCAGCATTATCCTGTGCCTGTGCTCCCTCCAGTTCACTGCTCCAGGTGCCTGCAGTGGTCCTGCCGTTGCCACCTGTGCTGCACCGGCAGGTTTACACTTTTGATTCCCATGACACCTTTTTAAAGCCAAAAACACCTTTCTCCTTCCCCTATTCTTAAGCAGTGGCAACACCTGATCTGTTCTCCATCTCTGTGATTGGCATTTCAGAAATATTAAGTGTCGTTTTCAATAGCTGCTTAGTAAATATTTTCTGTAGATCTCCTGCTGTTTTCAATTTTGTTGAACATTTAAAATTTTCAGTTTTTCACTTCTGTAAACTAATGTGATGAATACATTATGCCTAAATATTTTGTACATAATTTATTTCCTTAGGATAGATACCTAGAACTGTAATTATTGGATTGAATTTTTAGAGTATGGTTCAGTAACTTTTTTAAAAGATTTATTTATTTATGCTTACAAGAACTGAGACGTAGGCCAGAGGTGCCGGGGGCGGGGTGAGAGGATTCACCAGAGACTGAGTGGGGAGCAGAACAGGCGGATCCACTAAAGTACACTGCTGAGGGGAGCAGCAGGTGAGGCAGGAGAGGTCTGCTGCACCATGTGGGAAGCTCCCTGGCCGGGGATCAAACTCGTGCTGCAGTGGCTGCAGATAGCTTCATAGTGCTGAAACTCAACCCCCTTGCATAGCCAGGGTGGCCCTGGTTCAGTAACTTTTGATTTATTTTGATGAATTGCCTTAAGGAAAATTTGTCAATCTGTAATTTGACCAGTGGTATGTGAGAATGCATATTTCCACATGTCCTTTCAACATTGGCTGTGAATGTCTTATTATTATCAACTTGATAGCTAAAAATAAGATATTTCCTTATTTAAATTTGCATTTTCAGGTCATAAGTGAGGTAGACTAATAAGAATCTTGGTCACTTTATGGTTCTTTTGTAAATTGCCATGTTTTTGTTAGGTCCGGTTTTTGTCGTTTTGTTTTTGGCTTATCAGTGTAGTAATTCTTAATATGATAAAGACTTTCATTTCTTGTTATATGTGTTTTCTAAGTTTGCCGTCTAAAATTTTGATTTTGGTTTCTCATGTGTGAAAATGGAAGCTTTTTCCTTTTTATGGTTACTGTCTTGAGATATGCATAAGAAGCCGTCCCCTCCAAGGTTAAGTAACTTGATTTTTAATTTCTTTATCAATATTTTTATTACATTTAAATTTCTTTTACTTTGCAAGAGGTTGAACCACTTTTTTAATCTGTTTTTCTTTTTTTTACCCACTATCATACTACCATCCCTGTGTCCCCTTCTTGCTTTCCCTCCTCAGAGCTATCAGGATGTTTGTTGATGTCCAGTAGTTTTTTGAAAGTGTTTAACATTGTTGAATTGTCAATTGTATGAATGTCCAATATTTGTTCTTATCACTCTGAGTTGCCTTACTGCATGTAATTTTTTTCAAATTCCCACTATTTTTTTGTCATCTTTTCCTGTGGCTATTTAATATTCCATGGTCTGTATATACCACATCTTTTTGATCCATTTTTCTCTTGAAGGAGATTTAAGCTGCTTCCATGTCCTAGCTTTTGTAAAATAATGCTGCTGTGAATATTGTGGAACATATGGATATTATCCAAATATCCATATTATGGATAATATCCAGCATTATGTTGATGGTTTCATACACTGTGAATATATGCCCAAGTGTGAGATTGCCAGGTCAAATGGTATTTCTATTTTTTTAAAAAAAATTAAGGTAAATCTAAATTGTTTTCTGTAATGGTAGCACCAGTTCACGTTCCCACTAACAGTGTAATAGGGCTCATTTTTCTATACATTGTCTCTGGCACTTTTTGTTGGGGTCTTTTTGATAGGTGCCATTCTCATGGGAGTGAGGTGGTATCCCACTGTAGTTTTAATCTGAACCTCTCTTAAGAGGAGTGACGAACGTTTTTCCTATGTGTTTTTGGCCTTCTGGATATGCTCTTTAGTGAATTGTCTGTTCATATCTACTGCCCACTTGTTAATTGAGTTATTTTGTTTGTTTTTGTTGTATGAGGATTTTTTTATATTTTTGTTATTAATTCCTTATCAGTTATGTAGTGTGTATATATTTTTCTCCATTCAGTGGGGTGTCTGTTTAATCATCTTATGTTTTATCTTGCTATAAAGGAGCTTTTTAACTTGAGGTAATCCCAAATGTTTATTTTTGCTTTTAATTCCCTTGACATAGGGGTTCAGTCACTAAAATGTCATTGTTGTTGATATGGTAGAATGGATTGCTAGTGTTTTCTTCTGTGTATCTTATTGTTGCAGGTTTTATATCTAAAACAGTTCTTTTAGAATTTATTTTTTGTATGGTTTTAGTGAGTAATACAACTTCATTTTTTTGCCTTTTTACTGAAGTAACATTGGTTTAAAACATTTTATATGATTTAGAGATACAGGAATGTTGTATAGTTAAAAACAACAAATTCATATTTCTATTGAAATTTATACGGCTAAGTTTTTGAATCTGCTCTCTGTTTAGAAAAGAATTTTATGATAGGATTGTATATGAGGGTTGAAAGTTACTTGTTGCCTGATTTTTATAACTTTCTTAGAAAGTTATGAAGTTACAAAACCTCTCTCTATTTTAGTCTCATAATTTTGAATATCATACAATAAAGGCCATTTTTTGTGGCACATAACTATAAATGATAGTGCTTTATTTTCTTCATCACAAACTAAACATTGTTTTTAAATTTGAAGAGTGCTTGGTTGGGCTATCCTTTGTGAAAAGAATATTTGATCAACAGAAATATTAGTGTCTAAAAATTAAGTAAATTCTTTTGGGGACTGCTACACAGTTAGAAAAAAGGAACTCCCCCCAAAGTTATGAGTAGACTTCTGTTTGAAGCACAGGGGTAGATGCTGGAGGAAAAAAAAGGGACTGCTCATTTTATTTTTTGGAATAGAATAGGTCTTAAGCAAAATTTTACATTATTAGTAAAACTTCCATTAAGAGATTTTGAGTTAATGTAATTATTCCATTTAGTTCACAGAATACTAATTCTGTGCTTTACAGGATATTTTATTAGACCCAGTCTTTCATTAGCTCTTTAAAATTTGGTACTAAATTTTATTTTTCATTTTTTTCTTACAGTTATATAAGTAGTATATAAAATAGTAGACTAAAATAACTGCCATGTTCTGCTAATCTCCCATTTCCAACAGCTGTCTGTTGCTGATCTCATTTTCTCTGTACTGTCCACCTACCTTCTCATTTCACCATCTAACTCTGGATTATTTTGAAGCAAATTCCAGATATATCATTCCATCTGTCTATATTTCAATATATAGCTAACATATAAGGGCTAATATATTTGTTTTGTGTGGGTCAATGTGAATCAAAGTAATTGTCAATTTATAAGGAATATTATTTCGGAACATCTTAGAGTTCCCTAGGCTACTTCACTGGTAGTTTTTTCCTTTTTAAGGTAAATTAAAAAGTAGAAATGAGATATAAATTTATTTAGACTTTACTAGAAATCAACAAAACTACTTGAACCTGGGTTAAAATTCAATTTCTGCCTAATTATTTGAGTGGATGTGACATAGGTATGTAGTTTTTACCTTTGCAATTTTCAATCTAGTCAGTTCTGTACATAATTTTGTTTATGGTTTCTTTACGATGGTGCAGTAAAGGATATGGGTCTCTAAAAGCTTGCACTCACAAATTTTTCTTGTCAGTATTTCCATTTTTTTCCTTAAAAAAGTTATAAAAAGCATTCACAATAAATTTGCTAGTTCTATGTAATTTTCTTTCCGTTTTGGTCTTCACTAGTTATAAATAACACATGAAATGACTTTCAAGGTAGAAAGCAGGAATCCATTTTGAAATGTTCTATAAATAGTGATTTATGGTTTCATATGATTTGGGCTGAAAGCACTCAGGCTTTGCCAGGTCATCAAAGTCTTGTCAGGGGAACCTATTATTTATTGTTTGATATACTGGGAGTGGTGTAAGTACTTTATGTTTACCTTATGTAGTAATAGTGTTAGAAAAAATCAATTACAGATATAATATAATTAATTACAGATTTAAGAATAGATTATAGAGAAGTAACCTAATAATATAAATGATGAAGTTCAAGTAAGGATTTGGTTTAAAAGTGGATTTTGAAAAATGGTTTCACGTATATAAAATATTTTAGATAAGATTCTTGGAAACACTGATTTCATATTTTTTGGTTCTGCTTTCAGCCTGGTTCCTTCATTTGATAATGAAACATACCTATTTTACCTAGACATATTTTGGGAAATTGAAGAAAGCGGGTACTATACATGTTGTTATCTTATCATATACCATTTTATAATCTTCTAATATATTTGTTGTAGCTTTCAGCTTTATAGCAAAAACTAAACTGAGAAAGCTTGGTATAACAAATACCAACTTCCTCCATTATAAATGGTTATGAAATGCTAATTCAATACCTAATATTTACCTTGTGTTTGATAAAAATGACTTGCCAGTAAAAGTTGTTGGTCTTGCATCAGAATTATACATTTTCCCTCTATAGTCTTTTGGCAGAATTTGATGCAGACTTG
Source organism: Scalopus aquaticus (assembly GCA_004024925.1). Taxonomy (NCBI): domain Eukaryota; kingdom Metazoa; phylum Chordata; class Mammalia; order Eulipotyphla; family Talpidae; genus Scalopus; species Scalopus aquaticus. Next base: position 23,874 of record PVIJ01017480.1, on the reverse strand, counting down.
CTAATAATCATCTAATGTGTAATGTTTAAATATTAAGTGTTTGATGAACTTCTGTAGTAGACATACAGAAAATTCTGAAGTTCATTTAAAAAGTTATTTTAAAATGTTAGATTTTTGAAGATTAAAATTTGCTAAGAGGAAGTTCAAGTTCAGACTGTATGGTTTGACTTCAGCTACACTTTTTGAAATTTTTTAATTTTCTTTTACGGAGGTAACTGGTTCACATCATTGTGTATTAGAAATATAGAATCTGCCCCCTCAGGTGATGTTACCACACTTTACATACCACCAGACCACCCATAGTCTACCACGATAGTCCATTGTGCTCCCTACCCACTTTGCTCTTTCCCTCTCTTCCTGGCTCTCCCACTCAGGTAGCCACATTTCTATAGTCAGCTTTTTAGGGTTAGTTCTTAGTTTGACTTTATCTGACCCTTTGGTTTCTCTGTATTCCACATATAAGTGACGCCATCAGGTATTTGTCTTTCTCCTGATTTATTTCCCTTAGCATAATCCCCTCCAACTCTACCATGTTGCCACAATTCCAAGAGTCTTTTTTGATAGCTGAGTAGTTTTCCATTGCGTACATGTATATCACATCTTCCTGATCCTCATCTGTATTTGGGCATTCAGGTTGTTTCCATAGGTTGGCTCTTGTAAATAGTGCTGCAGTGAATATGGGAGTGCATGTTTCCCTTCAAATTAGTGTTTTTGTATTCTTCTTTTAGATACCTACAAGTGAATTTCTGGGTCATATGGCAGATCCATTTTTAATGTTTTGAGAAACCTCCATACTATTTTTCATAGATGCTGGAGCAGTCTCCGTTCCCACCAGCAGCGTAAGAGAGTTCCTTTTTCTCCACATCCTTACCAGAACTTTTTGATTTTGGTCTTTTTGATATGGGCCATTCTCACTAGTGTGAGATAGTGTCTCGTTGTAACTACATTTTTTTTAAACATCACCTTTTAGTTCTCCCTTCCTTCACCCTTAGCCAGGAATGTAGTACTCTTCCATTTTCCTTTTACCTTCCACTTTTCCCTTTGTGGACACTGCAACTGGGTTATTAGAAATTCTGAAAGTATTCTTCTCTTTACAGCTTTCCATGACTCACTTCTGCAAAAGGAATGCGTCTTTCCATTGTGTTTCTATAACAGTTTAAATTGCATTTTATTATTCCAATCTCTTTAAATCTTATTCTTTAGACTCAGCTGTTTTTGACTAGGAATTGCCTTAATCTTATCTTTTATTCTCATCACCTATCACTGGTCCATTCTTCTCTCCTCCCTTTCCCTGTTTTCTCTACTTTTCTTTCTTCCTTGAACAGAGGAGGCATGTAGTAGATTCTCCTCTGTTCAGGGAACTCAATGTTTATTCAATGGTGGGAAGAAATAAGAAATCATTGCCAGGAAGAAATTACTAATTGTATTATTAGTCTGTTATTTTAACCATTCTAACCATTTGGAGAACAGGCCCTTGCCTTTTAACATTGGAACAGCCTATCAGTTACACAAACTTGTGAGGATTTCTAGGTGGAAATATTTGTTTAATATTTATTTATGTATGCATATAAGAACTGGGGTCCAGGTCAGAGGTGTGGGGGATGAGAGGATTCACCAGAGACAGAGTGGGGAGCAGAACAGGTGGATCTGTGAAATACACTGCTGAGGGGAACAGTGGGTGAGACAGGGGAGGTCTGCTCTGCCATGTGGGTTAGCTCCCTGGCCAGGGGTCGAACTCATGCAATTCATGCTGCTGTGGCTAGGGATAGCTTGATAGCCCTGAGACTTTATTTAACCCCTGTGCCACCAGGGAGGCCCTCTAGGTGGAAGTTTTAAGGGAAAACGAATTATAGTGATTTTGGTTTTGTATAACTTAGATTCAAATCATGTTCATTATTGAAATCTATCTTTGGCTTTGTTTTGTCATCAGACACTTGGCTTCTGACAGTGTTGATTACAGCCATAGAAATAACCACTTGCATATTTGCCTATCCAAAGTAATAGCTAATTTGGGTCAAATAGAGAAGACTAATTTTATCATTGTCTGCCATTAGAGCTGGCTGTCTGGTAGTATTTTTTTTTAAAGATTTATTTATGCATACAATGCTGGGGTACAGACCAGAGGTATGGGGCGGCGAGAGGGCTCACCAGAGACAGAGTGGGGAGCAGAACAGGCAGATCAACGGAAACACAATGCTGAGGGGAGCAGCAGGCGCGTCAGGAGAGGTCTGCCAAAAAGTGTTCACTGCAGGAAAATTAGTTAATTCATGAATGCAAATGGTTTTTTGTTTAATGTTTTTTTACTAGAGATTGACTACCAGTTGCTTCTGTGTCAGTTTTGCTTTTTACATAAAGGAGATAACTGTTCCTTCTTCTTGAGATCCTTGATCCTTTTTCTTGATATCTGTGATGCAGTTTAAGCTCTTGCCAAAAGAATGGTGCTGCTGCTTTTCTACTAAGAGATAAAAATTCAAGAAGATCAGGTGTTTGTTTCATGGTAGTGAAAGAGTTTGCACTAAGCTATGAAATAATGTTTCATTTCTTGACTGATATAAAACACTTAATAGTCTCTATTGAGATGGTAAATCTTATGATAAAGCATTGTGGAAGAGTCTTGAATATATGGAGTATTTATTAACTATATGATGTCGGAGGCCGTCTACGACCGAGGTTGGGTCCCCAGGAGGGTGGAGAAAGCGTCGGCGAGTTGCGAGGGGGAAAGGGGGTTGGGAATGAGAGACAGCACACACCCAAAAGTGTGATCAGGCCGTTCCACTTTATTTTCCGAAAGCCGGGTTTTTAAAACATAACTTTAAAGAAAAATTAACTACAGACAGGGGCAGGGTGATTACAGATATTCAGATGCATAATCAATTGCATACTTTGAGGAGAATCAAGGAACTTCTGGAAAAATGTCTGTTGTTTGATGTAAATTCTGGTAAAGTACAGGACACAATCTAAATTCCAGCAAGGTTCAGAATATAATCTTCAACCTTTGCCCTAGGCCTAGGGTGGAGGCTGCTGTCTTAGTACCTGGGGTCTGAAACTAAGACCATAATAAAAGAAACATCTTTATGCTAATCTCTGGAGGAAATAATCTAAGGAACTATATGCTGATTTTACGAGGCAAGGAAGGAAAATGGGGGAAGGGATTAAATGTTCTTTGTATCAAACATTAACCCTTGACCAGGCAAGGACAATTCACTGGGCAAGGACACTTCACTATCAGAAGGACATCTCAATGCCAGGATCTAATGAGAAAGGCTAGTGCATGCAGGCATGGTGGAGAAACTTAATTATTGTTCTCACCTGAAATTATACTTAAATTATTTGCAAGCAGAAATATCGCGTCCTGACTTTTATAGGAACACTTCCTTGAAGGCTCTCAACCCATAAAGTGACCTTGTCAAAATAATATGGGCTTGTCTAGGCTGCGACAATACGATATAGCTAAACACCTGGATTTTTATATCTCTGATTTAATTCATGGTTTTTTTTTTTTTTTTGGTAAATACCACTAGTAGTACTACATTTTAACTTTCATGATAACAAACTTTATGATGAGGACTTGATTCCAAAACAGTAAGCTTCTTTTCAAACTGCTATATTAGCCAGAAAATAATATAATGCTTCTTTTTAAGCTAATCAATCTATTGATTAAACGAAAAAAAGTATACCATTCCTCCTCAGGTGTTGTGACCTTGGAGTTAGGTGTGAGCGCAGATTTCAACTCTAGAACTTTTTTTGTTTTCTTGTAGTTTATTTGGACAACAAATAAACATATTTGTGCCCCAGTACCTTCATTGCTAAAATGTGTATGTAAATGCTTCTCTCAGTGTGATTGGGAGAATCAGATGACCTAGTATGTGAATGCAGTTAGGAAATAACAAAGTATACTATACGAACAATATTTTGACAGGTGCTCATGTATTATAATTTACAGATAAGAATAAGTACTTGATTTTGTAAAATATTTCTTCCACATAGCAAAGTTTTCAGTGTTAGTGGCATATGTTCAAGAAACGTTGAATGGTAGTAATAATGTAAACTTTATAATTTTGAATATAAGGATGAGCCTCTTTTGTAAACTCTTCTGTACAGTAACATCTGAATGGAACATAGTATGTATATACATCTATATACTTATATTTCTGCATTCTAAATGATATAGGTGTGTGTTTTTCTAGGTTTGCCTGAATCCATCATTGCAGCTGCATGTTCAAGAAGTGGTCAGAGGGTTCTTCATGTTGATTCGTAAGTTTATCAATGGTAGCATTTAATATTTCATTGATATCTCCATATAAAATTAAAATTTAGATATACACACGTGTACATATGTGTATGTCATATATAAACCATTTAAGTTAGTAAAAGGATTAGAACTAATTTTCACCAAAAATATGTGAAATATGTAATGTACAAGTTTACTATTATACTGTGTGAAATAGTGATCTGTTTCCTTTAAGAATAGACCAAATATACCACAGTTTTATTTTTGATACGCGACTTCATTTTTTAAATGATAATTCTCCAAGATGCTTGGAAACTTTATACCTGATCTTTTTCTCATATATGTGTGTGGATGTGTGCAATCTTATATATGATTGTATTTTAGTCTTTGTATTTGATTGTGGAAAAATTCAGCTAATAGATTTAGAATATCTGGTTTTCTTAAAATTCATCAAAATTTAAACTGCTAGAAAACCTTCATTTGAAAAAAAAATCTAGAATTTTGTTTTTTTGTTTTCTTAAATGTGATGATAAAAAGGAAGCTAAAAGAAAATTAAGATAAAGCATAGTTTTAAATCTCTCCATTCCTGCTTTCTTCCACCAAACCCCTAATTTTCCACTTGTTTAATAGTGTTCTATTTAAAGAATGTCAAAAGGTTTTTTTAATTGACTTTTTTTTAACCTTCATATCTGGTCACTTTACTTGTTAACTAAATAGGAGTAGAAAAGAAACAGGAAGAGACAGACTTTGTTTTCTGTTAGATATTAACTGCAGTGTTTTTTAGAATGCTAGAATACAAAGAATAACTAGATTTGTTATCGTTTATAGTGTCTTCTAATATATTAACCCATTGTAAGTATGCAGTAATCAAAAAAGTGGTTACATTTACATTTACAAGTTCATTTACATTTAACTCTGTAAATTTAATTTGAAAGAATTGTAAGTCCTCAGTTATTGGATAACTTAGTTCTAAGTTAAATTAGGTTCAGTTTTCAATTAATTCCTCCCCTTTGAATTGTCTTTCACTATTATATGCATAATTGCTTGTGTAATGTCTAATTCAGACTTTTTGAAATATCGTGGATTCACCCATACCAAGAAATATGCCACTTAAAGCCCAGATACTGGGCCAGTGTGCATAATGCAAGCCTTCATAAAGACAAATTTATTTCTGATATCATTAATTAACCTAAAATTGAAAATAAAATCTTAAATTTCCCAAAGTTGTTATTTATTATGCTTACACTGTATGCTTCTCACCATATTAGTTTCTTTTTTATTAATTTAATTTTTTAAGAATCATTTTATTGTTATTTAAGTACCATTGTTTTAAATCCTTGCTAGTGTTTGACCATATAGGATTTCCCCCCTCAGGTATAGTCACCATAGCACTCCTACCACCGAATTACATAGTCCTCCACCATAGTCCATTGTGCTGTATTCCACTCCCCCTCAGAAATCCATAGATGTATAGACAGCTTTCAAAGGTTAGTTTTAAAGATTGTCTCTGTCTGACATTTCCTTTGTTGTTTTTTTTCCTATATTCCATATTTCTATAGTCACACCATCTAGTATTTATCTTATCCTTCTGGTTTATTTTGCTTAGCATAAACCCTTCCAACTCCATTCATGTTACTCCAAATGGCATGAGTATATATTTTTGATTACTCAGTAGTATTCCATTGTGTACATATAACTGGTTTTGGGCACTTAAATTGTTACCATATCTTGACTATTGTAATTCATGCTGCTGTAAGCATAGGAGTTCAAGTTTCCTTTTGAAATTTTGTGTTTTGGGTGTAGATACCCAGGAGTGAAATTGCTGGATCATGTGACAGTTGTATTTTGTCATTTGAGAAACCTCCACATTTCTTTCCATGGAAGCTGGACGAGTCTATATTCTCACCGAAAGTGTACAGCATTTTTTTTCTTTTCTTTTTTCTTTAAAGATTTTATTTATGCATACAAGCTGGGGTGCAGGCCAGAGGTGTGGGGTGGTGAGAGGGTTCACCAGAGACAGAGTGGGGAGCAGAGCCGGCAGATCAACCAAAATACACTGCTGAGGGGAGCAGCTGGTGAGGCAGGAGAGGTCTGCTGCGCCATGTGGGATTCTCCCCGGCCGGGCATGGAACTCGTGCTGCAGCTCCCGACAGCTCCACAGTGCTGCACTCAATCTGCTGCACCACCAGGGAAGCCCACAGTTTTTTTTTTTTCTCCATATCCTTGCCAGCATCACTGTTTCTGGTCTTTTTAATATGGTCCAGTGACATGGGTCTTTTTGATGTGGGTATCAGGTGATATCTCATTGTGATTTTGATGATAAGTGATGATGATAAGTGATGATGAACATTTTTTCAAGTGCCTGTTGAACATCTGTATGTCTTTTTGGAGAAGTGCCTATTTAGCTCTTCTGCCCATTTTTTATTGGGTTATTTTTTTTTCTTTTTGTTTAGTTGTGAGTTCTTTGTAGAACTTGGATATCAGTCCATTGTCAATACTTTGTTGAATAGTAGTGGTAAGCTTGGACATACTTTTCCTACACTGGAGCTTAGTGGACAGCCTTGAAGTATTTCACTTTCATTATGTGAAGATATTTTCCATTTATCCCTAGTTTTTTGACAGATTTCATCATAAATGATGTTGGATTTTATTGAATACTTTCTTGACATCTATTGACATAATCATATAGTTTTTTTTATCTTTCTTTTTCTTGATGTTGTGAATGGCGCTGTTTTTCAGATGTTTCACTACCCTTCTGTTCCTGGTATAAATCCCACTTGGTCAACATGTATAATCCTTTCAATGCATTGTTGGGATTTGGCTTGCTAAGATTTTATTGAGGATTTTTGTGTCTATATTCTTCAGGGAAATTGGTCTATAGTTTTCTTTTTTGTGTTGTCTTTATTTGAATTTGGTATTAGAGTGATGTTGGCCTCATAAAGTATGTTTTGAAGTACTCCGACACTCTGTTTTTTGAAAGCCTTTGAGTAGGAGAGATACTAGGTCGTCTTTGAAAGTTTGGTAGAACTCACTTGTGAAGCCATCATGACCTGGACTTGTTTTTTGGGAGAGTTATGATTGCTGTTTCAGTTTCCTTGTCTGTGATTGGTTTGTTCACATTTTCTATTTCTTCCATATTCAGCATGGAATGATTGTATAATTCTAAGAATTTGTCCATCTCATCGAGGTTGTTGAAATTGTGCATAAATGTTCATTTCAATCTCTTATTCTCTCCATTTCTGCAGTATCTATAGTAACTTCTTGTTTGTTTTTGATCACATTTGAGTTTTCTCCCTTTTTTTCTTGGTGAGCCTAGCTAGAGGTTTATCTATTTTGTTTACTTTTTCAAATAACCAGCTTTTGCTTTCATTGATCTTTTGGGCTGTCTTTTTAATTTCTGTTTATATATTTCATTTGTTTCTGCTCTTTTGTTATTTCTTTCCTTCTGACTTTTTTTTGGCTCTTTTTCTAGTTCCTTGAGATGAGAGACTAGATTGTTTTGGAGGGGGGGTTCATTCTTGTTTCTTGATAAGGGCCTGTATTGCTATGTACTTTTAGTACTGCTTTTGCTATCTCCCATACATTCTGGAAGGTTATGTCCTCTTTATCATTTGTTTCAAGTTATTTTTTTATTTCCTCTGTGATTTTCTCATTGATCCATTGGTCTTCAGTAGTGTATTGTTTAATCTCCATGTATTAGAGGGTTTCCTGGCTTTCTTTTTTGTATTTGGTTTCTAGTCATTATATTTGATTTCAGTCTCCATGAATTTGTTGATACTTGACTTGTGACCCAGTGTGTGGTCAGTCCTGGAGAATGATCCATGTGCACTTGAGAACAATGTATATTTGGCTTTTGGGAGATGCATTGCCCTATAAATGTCTATTAGACCCATGTAGGTCGCTGTTTTCAGAAATGTTCCTCGCCCTAGATAATTCTTTGTATAAGGTGATTGTGTCCCTACTTATTTTCTGCCTAATTGACCTGTCCATTGGCAAGTGTGGGGTGTTGAAGTCTCCAACCATGTATGTATTTGTGTTAGGTCTTCCTGATATATAGTGCTCCCTTAATATTTATATACTGTCCATCTCTGTCTCTGGTTACCTTTGTTAGCTGAAGATCTATCTTATGTCCAAATGGCTGTTTCTCACTTTCACTTTTAGAATTGTTTCCCAGCCTTTTGCTTTCAGTCTGTGTTTATCCTGGGAACTTCAGTTTCCTGGAGGCAGCAGATACTGGATTCTGTTTTCTAATCCAACTAGATAATCTGTGTCTTTTGATTGATGAGTTCAACCCATTGACATTTAGAGTGATTTTTGATATATGAAAGATGATTACTACCAATTTCTCCATAGTTTTGTGCTTCTGTTTATTTCCTTGTTCAATTCTTTGTGTTCCTTTCAATATTTCTTGGAAGGGATGGCCTACTGGTTGCAAATTCCTTAAGATCCTGTCTTTCTGAGAAGGCCTTTATTTCTCCCTCTTATTTGAAGGATGGCTTTGTAGGATAGAGTATTGTTGGCTAGCAGTTTTTATCTTGGAGTGATTTGAATATGTCACTATTCTTTTCCTGCCTATAGTGTTCTTCACGGAAGTCTGATGTTAGCTTAATCGGGATTCAGGTTTATAGGTTATCTGTTTCTTCCCACTCATCAACTTCATTATTCTTTCTTTGTCTGGGACTTATTATCTTCAAGATCTTGCTTTTAATTCTTTTGGATATATATCCAGAATAAGTGGGATTGCTAGGGCCTATGGTAATTCTATTTTTATTTTTTAATTTTTTTGTGGAATTGCCATGCTGTTTTCCATGATAGCTATACCATTTTACATTCCTAACAACTTCTCATACTTTGGCTCCTCTGGAAAGTTGTGTTTGGACTTTTTTTTTTTTTTTACAAGCTAGGTACAGGCCAGAGGTGTGGGGCAGCGAGAGGGTTCACCAGATACAGAATGGGGAGCAGAACAGGCAGATCAGAAATACACTGCTGAGGGGAGCAGCGGGCGAGGCAGAAGAGGTCTGCTGCACCATGTGGGATTCTCCCCGGCCAGGCGTCGAACTTGCATCGCGAGCTGCTGACAGCTCCACAGCGCAGCGCTCAACCGCTGCGCCACCAGGGAGGCCCCTGTGTTTGGACTTTTAAACCAGAATGGCTGGTTTCAAATCTTAACTAGTTGTATAACCTTTGACAAGTTATTTAATCTTTGTTTACTTCAGTTTCAGTAGAATAAAGGACATAATGATAGAACTTTATCAGATCGTTTATAGAATTAACGAAAATAATCTATATAATGGGTGTATATCTGCCTGGAACAAATTTAGCCCTCAATAATTATTACTTACTTTCTGTACTCTAACAATACTGCTGCTGCTACAAGATACGAACAGTGAAGCTAGAAAAAGGAGTGACTGTCTTGCCTGGGAAATTAGTGGAAAGAGTCACAGAGATAACATTTGAGCTGAGTCTTGAAAGACAAGTAAGGGTTTAATGAGGAGTTAGGGCATTCCACACTGAACGGATTGAACAGGACTTTCTGGATGCTCTCAGCTCATTTGTGCAGTCTTAGATCTGATGACCTTTAAGTGATCATCCTCAGTGATCTGATGACCTTTTTAAAAAAGATTTATTTATTTATGTATACAAGAACTGGGGTGTAGGCCAGATGTGTGGGGTGGTGAGAGGATTCACCAGAGACTGAGCAGGTAGAAGAACAGGTGGATCCCCTGAAGTACACTGCTGAGGGGAGCAGCAGGCGAGGCGGGGGAGTTCTGCTGTGCCATGGGGGAAGCTCCTTGGCTGGGGATCGAACTTGTGCTGCAGTGGCTGCGGATAGCATCATAGGCTGAGACTTGACCTGTTGCACCACCAGGGAGGCCCTGATCTGATGACCTTTAAGTAATCTTCCTCAGCTTTAAAAGAAAAAGAGATGGGTCTATAGGGTTTTAATTACAAAAATCGTGGCATTGACCCTGCTAATAGAATATGGATTCCACAATGCATGTTGCAATCTGGTTAATCCTACATTTATTTATATTTGGTTCTATCCTAGAGTATAACCAGCTGAAGAGATATGAAATGACAAATGGCTCATGTACTCATCACATTGGAACATGTTCTTGTTTATCTGTTTTGGTGGAAGCACAGACATATTTTCAGTTAAAAATACAGTTCAGCTTTTTGAAATGTAAAGTGTTTTCTGGAAAAATAACTACATGGTAATATTTGTAGGACAGTTATCTCATTTGCTTTTTTTAGTAAATATCTTTTTAGTGAGATAAATGTATGAAATTATTTTAGGTTGCAATGATTTCAGGTTTAAATATATTACTATATACAAATAAGTAAGTTTTGACCCTGTAAAGGGTTTTAGATATCTTTGACAAGAGGAATTCTGACATATTGTCAATATCTTCTTCCAGATCCAGATCAAGCCAACTAATAGTGGTGCAACAGAATCCTTTCATGATATTACGAGTCGGTGGTTTTCAGTTAAAGGTTCTTAGTCCCAGATTACAGTGCCAGGCAAAATGAATAAATTAAAATACTTTTGTGAAAATTTCTACTTTGTTTTGTTTACTTTCTAGATTCTCTGCTACGAATTTGACCATGGTTTGAGAAGTTCTTAAAAATTTTAGGAGTTTTTAAGAAATGTAGTACACAAAAAGAATGTCCTGGCGTAAGAAAACATGTTGGGAGGAGGAAGAATTATAAGATATTTTTATCAAATAAGAAAGAACTAGGAGGAAGGTATGACATCGTGGTTTGGAAGAATGCTTGTTTTGGTGGATAAAAACCTCTGATGTTGCCTTTGAAAAGTTGTTCTTGATGAATTTTTTTCTTTGTTAATGACTTTATTTCACTCTCAGTTTCAATTTTAGTTTTGCTGTTTTTGTAATTACACATAAAGAGTAGTTTTCTCTCAGCAGTTTTCCCTCTGGTTTGTTTTGTTGGCATTGAGTAATGTTTTTCTTTTGCAGATGAATTCTGTTTCCTTTCTCTCTTAATATTCTTCCGTGTATCTTTAATGTTATTTAGGGGAGATTTTGGTTAACAGGTCTCTGCTGAACTTGTATGTTTTCTAATAGAAAATGTCCTTTTTTTGTTTTATTCTTAAACAATATTTTAACATGTTAAAAATAGGATTTTCAATTAACTATTGTGGCCAATAGATTTTTTTCATGCAAACACAGTATAACTTACTTAACCAGTTCTCTATTGCTGTATTTTAAGCTGTTTCCACTTTCCTATTATAATTGCAATGTAGACCAATGCATGTAGATTTTTTTTATAAATATCTGATATTGAAAAAAAGTTATTGTCCCAAATTTTTACCATATTTGTATATTTGTAAAATGGTCTTATGATCTCTTACTCTAAATTATCACAAAGTCAGTTTGAGTTCTTAAAACACCTGTGCCTCAAGAATGTGAAGTAAGGAATTAAGTAAAATTTGCTTTTGTGGCCGGAAGATTTATGTAATTAGCTAGTAAAAATAGTTACGTGAACTAATAATTTCATCCTGAAGAACTGTTCAGTGATGTTCTTTTTTTTTAACCTCAAGGAATTAAAATTTTAATTGTAGTTTTTAATGTACTAATACTATTTAGTAAAATATATTTGTTTTTCTTTGATTTCAAAGTCTTTTTGACCTGAAAGCGTTAACTATTAAATGAGAGAAAAGCTATAAAAATAACCACAGGCAAAAATCTATTTTAAGTTTTATATGTGTATATATTATATTCAGGAATTTGTAAAGGTCAATTTAGTACTTTAATCCTCTGCCACTATTTGTATTTATATGCCATTTAAATGATAATGGTTCATGATTCTGGAGTGGTTCATTGTAAAATGCTAAGTATAACCTATGTTGATTTATAAACACTACCCAAGTGTCATCAACTATCAATAGTAGTTACTTTTTAAGAAAAGATTTATTTTTATTTATGCATACAAGAACTGGGGTATAGGCCAGAGCTGTGTGAGGAGGGGTGTGAGAGGATTCACCAGAGACAGAGTGGGGAGCAGAACAGGCAGATATACTGAAATACACTGCTGAGAGGAGCAGCTGGAGAGACAGGAGAGGTCTGCTGAGCCATGTGGGTCAGCTTCCTTGCAGGGGATCCAAACTCATGCTGCAGATCACTCTGAGACTTTAACATCTCCGCCACCAGGGAGGCCCAATAGTAGTTAATCTTATTCAGAATAGTCACTTATTTGGTGTGTTGTCATAAATTTCTATAGACAGATTTTTACATTAAAGTTAACTTCTGCCAAGTTGTAATTGAAGGAAATCTAGTTTTGTGTGCCAGCTCTCTGTCTCAATAAATGTGAAATCTGTGATTCTTTTCAGAGAATTACATTTACTATAGATATTAATGAGCTGTTGACATGTGAAATTTCAAGAACAGAGACTATGATCTGGAAAAGCAATTTACAATTCAAAATGTAGAGATTGGCAGTTACTTTAAACTCGAGATTGCTAAAGGGAGGTGCATGCAACACAAGATCTAAAGTTTATACTTGAACGGAATCTACTTCTACCAATAATTGTTCATCTAGTGAATGTATAAAATTAATTGATGAGGTGGAAATATACCATAATAATGTCTCATTATCACCTCTATGCTTGTGCCTCATGCTTGTCACATTTAATAATATTTTTAGTACTGTTATGTTGTGGTACTAACAATGAAATAGCAATAAAATATAAGTTGTTTCACAAATAAATGCTCAATCAAAACTAAATGAGATCATGTAGGATTGTATTATGAAAATTCTCCCCATTGAATTTCTTGAGAATTTTAGAATTATGGCTGATTATCATTTTAAGGGCACTTTATGGACTCACTTTCCCCACTATTGACTTGGAATAGTTTTGACATCTACTTTCCTTCTGTGTCATTTGTTTATTATCATGTTTTGGCACTGAGGTGGGATATACTAAAATTTTTTCAGCATTGTCACTCTCAAGAAATATAAACTTAAAATTAGAAACCTTGTAAAACCAAAGGAGATTATGGGCTTTGCTAATAATCCCTGAGCATAGAGAGGTGAACAACAAAGCAGACCATGACTTTGCCTTCATGATGACCTTGGACCCTAGTAGAGGGTTATAAACATTAAACATGCTTAAATTTTATATTAAATTTTGTGAAGTAAAAAAAGGGTAGTTCTGGGGCCTCCCTGTTGGTGCAGCGGTTAAGCACTGCGCTGTGGAGCTGTGGGCAGCAGCAATGCGAGTTCGACTCCCGGCCTGGGAGATTCCCACGTGGCGCAGCAGACCTCTCCTGCCTTGCCCGCTGCTCCTCTCAGCAGTGTATTTCCATCCATCTGCCTGTTATGCTCCCCACTCTGTTTCTGGTGAACCCTCTCGCTGTCTCACACCTCTGGCCTGTACCCCAGCTTGTATGCATAAATAATTAAATCGTTAAAAAAAAGGGTAGTTCTGTTAGGAGAGAAATAGGGAGCATCATTTAGATTTGGTCATAGGAGTGTGATGGGAATGGGTGGTCAAACTAACCTCCTCTCCCTATGCATGTGAAGATCTTTGAGAACTGGCATTATTTTCCTTTTATAGAAAGAATTCTTTGATTTCTTACTGGAGGCACTTTTTTTTTCTTTTTGCTTAATAAATGTCTATCCCATTGAGTCCCTGGAAATTAGCTGTACAGTTAAGTGAAAAATCTAGGTCTGATGCCTTGCTTCTGTAATGAAAGGCAAAAAATACTCTGTTTAGTGATTATTAACTTTAAATAAAAAGGAAATCAGTATTAATTCAGTAGTTACTGTGAAGTTTCTTTTTAGTGGTTCTTGATTTGTGGTAATTGAGGTCTATTTATCTTTTTTAAAAAATAATATTTATTTTTGTTATTCATATCTTTTACATTATTGTGTGGTCCCCATAAGTTACCCACCACCTGTTCACCCTTGGAAAATCACCATAGTCCCCCGTGCTCCTCTCTTCCCCCCTCTTGAGCCCTTACCCTCCCCTCCTTCCCCACTGAATGTCTCTTTCTTATCAGCGAAGGAAGTGAAAGAAAAGATAAACAGCTGGGACTACATCAAACTAAAAAGCTTCTGCACAGCAGAAGAGACAATAATCAAAACAAACAGACACCCTACTAATTGGGAGAAGATCTTTGCACACAATACAACCGATAAAGGACTGATAACAAAAATCTATAAAGAGCTCACACAACTCAACAAAAACAAAGTCAACAACCCAGTCAAAAAATGGGCAGAAGAGCTAAAAAGACACTACTCCAAAGAAGAAAAGAAAATGGCCAACAGGTATATGAAAAAATGTTCAACATCACTTATAATCAGGGAAATGCAAATGAAAACCGCAATGAGATACCACCTCACGCCAGTGAGAATGGCGCACATTAATAAAACAGGCAACAAATGTTGGCGAGGATGTGGAGAAAAAGGAACTCTCCTACACTGCTGGTGGGAATGCAAATTGATCCAACCACTATGGAAAGCTGTATGGCGTTTCCTCAAACTGCTAGAAATGGAACTCCCATATGACCCGGCAATACCACTACTGGGGATCTACCCAAAAAACACTAATCCAAAAGGATACATGCACTCGCATGTTTATTGTAGCACTGTTCACAATAGCTAAGATATGGAAACAACCCAGATGCCCAAAAATTGATGACTGGATCAAGAAGATGTGGTACATATACACAATGGAATACTATTCAGCATTCAAAAAAGACAAACACATGCAATTCGCAGCAACATAGATGGATATAGAAGGGATCATGATCAGTGAAATAAACCAGAAAGAAAGAGAAAATTATCGAATGGTTTCACTCATAACAGGAATATTGGGGAACCAAATATTTATCTTTTCTTAAAGGCAAAAATGAAATAATAGGTTTCTTCTTATACCAAAGTACTTGCACATATGTGAATAAGGTAGCTCAAGATAACTATTTGGAAGTTTTAAATTTAAGACTACCATAAAGAAATAGGAAAATAAAAGAAAACGTAACCTCACTTATGTAATATTTTTATCTTCTATTATTTAGGTAAAAGAAAGAAAACAGTGCTCTCCTCCGAAGGTTAGAAAAATGTTTATAAAGTACCAAAGAATCAAATGTTACCCTTGTTTTCTTGTTTCCATATTTTCCCTTGTTAAGGACCGATATGATGTCTATAGCACTAATTTATGGGTGAAAGTAATTTCCTTTTGCTTAACCCTAATATTCAAAACACTATATGCTGTTAGAGACAGTGTGATATAATAATAGTAACTACCATTTACTGAAAATTTGCTTGGTGCCATGTTAAGTACTTTACAGATATTAAGTGATTCAATTCTTAATATATTTCTCTAGAAAAAACAGTATAATTTTCTTCCTTTTTTCAGATGAGGTAACAAACTCAGAGAATTGAAATAAGTTGTCCAGTTTTGTTTGTCTATAAAGGGGAAAGACCAGTATTTAAACTGAGGTCCATTTGACTGCAAAGCGTGTTCTCTTTCACTAAGATAAGGGGTGTAAACAAATACTGAACTTGATGGTCAGGAGGCCTAATTCAAGTTGTGACTCTGTTACTGATTAGTTACGTGACATATATTGTTTTCTTCTAGTGTAAACTAGGTCTAGCATACACTACCTCGGAGCTTCCTCTGGCATACACATTAAAAAGTTGAAGTGTGGCCAGTTAGGTTTTGCAATAAAATGTA
Source organism: Scalopus aquaticus (assembly GCA_004024925.1). NCBI lineage: Eukaryota > Metazoa > Chordata > Mammalia > Eulipotyphla > Talpidae > Scalopus > Scalopus aquaticus. Next base: position 7,945 of record PVIJ01017480.1, on the reverse strand, counting down.
GTAGATTCAGTAAAACACTTTTACTATGGTAATATAAAGAATGTTCAGCCCCTAATTTGGAGGATAGTGTGGAGGGAAAAAAACCCTTAGAAACAATTTATGGTTTTGAAACAAAAATGTCATATTATCTTTTAGTCTCTGAAATCTGTATGCCAGGAAATTCATTTGCAAATGATAATACTTGCATAAGGAGGATTTTTCTCATGGAGATCAAACCGACAGAGGCTAAATGATTGAGAAAGCCCTATGCAGAAGTCATAATCTGTCACAGCTTCTCTCTAGATATTACTGACTTTTGACTTTTTTAATTCAGTGGGTTGCTTTGAATTAGGATAACTTTCACATAAACTGGAAAACTACATGCAAAGATATTTGAATGTACATATGTGTTTTTTCACTGCACCGCCCCTTCCCATCCCTCTCTCCTTGAGCAATGTCTTTACCATCTTCCCTCTTTTAAAAATAAATAGAACACTTTCTTTGTTATGTTTTCCTCTCTTTGTTGTTGTTTTGTTTTTACTTTGAAATGGCGTATCCCTACCAGCTCTTTTGTAGCTAGAAGCAATGTGTTAGACAACAGTAAAGCTTAAGGCTTTTCCCTGTCACTCTAATTTCCTTTTTTTTTACATTAATGAAAATGGAGTTTTATTTGCCTTTCCATGACAAAGGAAGAACTAAATTTTAGTAGTTCTGACAACTGAAATAGAGGATATGGATAAAGGTGAGGGAATCAGTGATTCTTAATCCTTTGTTCTGTCATTCTCTAAGCTGTGTCCCTCCTCTTAGCTCTCTTCTTCCTTCTTGGGTTGTTTGTGAACCTGGCAATGCCTGACTGGCACAGGACTGTAGTAACTGCCAATGAAAGGACATTGGAGAATCCTGTGGGCATGTTCTCCGTGTCCACACTCTGCAAGGAGTGGAGGAAGAGGAGGAGGGTGAGGAGGATGATAATTTACTATATGCTAGGCACTACTCTAAGTGGTTTGTTCTAGTTTACAGACGAAGAAATTGAGACTTTAAGATTACTGCTGAATTTATACAACTAGTAAGAACCACAGTGAAATTTGGATCCAGGTCTACCTTATCCTAAATCCTTGATTAACAGTTTAATTCTCTTAGTTAACAATTATTACCATTATTATGAGATCCAGGATGACCAAGGTACTGTACTTTCCCTTAAGTTGCTCCCATTCTACTTAGTGAAAACATTTGTGCAGCCTAATTATATGACATTAAGACAGAGCTCATATGTGCAAAGCTATGGAAGTACAGAAATCAGTTTTTCTGGTTACATGTTAGACAACTGAAGGCTTTACAGAGAAGATACAGATTTGAGTAGTTCTGACTAGTTTACCTTTTTCCTTTGTTAGGTTTGTGATGGAATAGTATTTAGACATGGGGAATGGCATTAATAAAAGCAGAGAGAAATTTCACATGTCCTTTGTTCACGTAAGTAACATTGAGTGTGTAGTTGTAGCTGATACAATGGATGAATGGCATAGAAGGGTGATGCCCAGAGACAGGCTGCAGTTAAGTTGGAATTAAATTTTGAAGGGTCTTGTAGTGATGCTAAGAATTTTGAACTGGACTCTTGACACATTGATGAGCCATTAAATACCTTTATTTTTTTTTCAAGAACAGTTCCACAAATAATTTTATTGTACAGGTATGTACAGCTCTTTAATATAAAAGGAAAAACTTATTTGCTTACAGTTAAAAAAATGGAGTTTGGACAAACAGTCAAACCAAATTTTATTGAAATACAAAAACTCAAATGTAACAACATGCTGCCCATAGACTCCACATTTAGCTAAAACTCAACCAAGCTGTGTACAAGAATTTCAAAATATATGAATTTTCACAACTGATATTTAGAAATTCTTCAGAATCTACCTGTAAAGTGAAAAGTTAACCAAAACTATCTTTCCTCTACAGCCTCAGCTGCAGCAGGTGGAGTGGTGGTACCACTGTGCTTTGGTTAGTACTTTGGCTCTTTCTTGGTATCTTCAAATGCAGAGCAGGCCTGTCAAAGAGAGGCTGCTCTCTGGGCCTTTTGGCTATTGATGTTGTATGTGGATCATATGCTCCGTATCTGCCAGGAAAGAATGCAAAAATCTCTGAAAAGAGGAGACTAAAGTCTCACAGTAATACTCCCTTAGTAGTGTGGGGCTAATACAGGAGGGTCCTCATCATCAGGCTGATTTTCAAAGTACTTCTTTTTTGGCTTAGGATTCTGCTTCATCATCATCACTTGCACTGTTGTCATTCTCTTCCCCATCTTCCCTCTTCTCTTTAAGTCTTTTCAGATATTTATTAATCAAAATCTTCTTTGATAACATATCTGCAAGTGTGGCCTCCCTGGTGGCGCAAGGGGTTAAGTCTTAGCACTATGAAACTGTCAGCAGCCACCGCAGCATGTGTTCGATCCCCAGCCAGGGAGCTTCCCACATGGCGCAGCAGACCTTTCCTGCCTGGCCCGCTGCTCCCCTCAGCAGTGTACTTCAGTAGATCCGCCTGTTCTGCTCCCCACTCTGTCTCTGGTGAATCCTCTCACCAACCCACACCTCTGGCCTACACCCAGGTTCTTGTATGCATAAATAAAAATAAATCTTTAATATATGTATATCTGCAAGAAACTGATGTCCCCGATTCCTCTTCAGTATTTGATAAATCATGGTGAGAGCTTTCTTTTCTTTTTCACTACCATGTCTTTAGCAATAGATGGCTAGATGTTGTCAAAATGTTCTGTGGCATTGACCATGAATACCAGCACTTCCTGGTTGATGCTGGATACCTCAGCAGAGTTCTTCACAATGACCCAGATATGGGATGAGGGCGGCAATACTAGCCGCAGCTCCCCACGCTTGTCTTTGCCCACAACCATGTCTGCAATCTTGGCACCTCTGTGCCAGGGCCTCCGCCAAGGACCCAATAGTGAGCACACCTCTGCCCACTGCCCCATGAGGTGGTAGGCCAACATGGTGGGTCATGGCCATTAAATACCTTTAAGCTAGGGAATGGTGTGGTGTGATTTGCAGGGAACTGATAGCAATGGCAGTAATATGGAGAAGAAAATAGAGATAGGAATTCTTTGAGGATACTAACACAATTGACAGGATAAGAGGTAGACCCTGCAATAAGGCAGAAATAGTAGAGATGACAAGAATAGAAGAAGTTTGAATAATTAACTAGAATTGACATATGAGGAAAAGGAATGCGTGATTTCTAGAACTTTCAGCATGGGCAGCTGCAAAAATGGTGTTGGTATTTATTGAATGTGGAAATCAAGAGGAAAACCAAGTTGGGGATAGGGGACACCTATGAATTTATCTATTTCTTATGTAGAGATTAAATCTAATCTGATATTTAATGAAGGAATGTGTCCATTAACCTGATGATACACATTCTCTATTTTCACCCTAGGAAAAGCTGTGAGTCTGGAGCTCCCTAAAGGAGTCCAAATTTGAGATACCAATTTGTGAGTCAGCAGCAGAGAAGTGATAATTGAGTTTGTAGGAATAAATGAGATCACAGAGGAAAACAAGAATTGAGGATAGCCCTTGCATATTACTTACTTATCTACCTAACTTTGTTGTTAATAATGGATTTGGATGTGTGGACAAGTGAGAAATGACTAACTCTGCACATAGGAAGGTCTTTCTCCTGCCTTACAGATGGGAACATAACCTCATATGATCTTATTAACAGAACAACTTCCTGTAATCTTATGGGACTCTACAGAACCTAGTAAGGGCCTGGTTTTCCTCTCTGATCTTAGATTTGCATCTGTATACTCTGCTAAGGAAACTGCCTTCCTTGATATTGAATTGAGGGCATAGTGAAAGGAGCTCAGCTTTACTGTATATCAGGCACATGGAGCTTTTAGTAAATGAGATTTTGTGTAGGGGGTAATTTATTCCCTGCCATGTTCTATTATTTGTCAATTAGGAAGATGGAAACATGATTCTTTGTGGTATTCCAAGCAGATTTAATTGGAATAGAGCTACTCAATAATACCTGCCAAATTGATACTGGTAGGCATACCTTTGTTTTCCTCTGAATTTCTGCTGTATTTGTTGTAATTTTTTCTCTTTTGTTTTTGATCATATTCACTTGAGATTTTTTCCCTTGTTTTCTTAGTCTTGCTAGAAGTTTGTCAATTTCATTTAATTTTTTGAAGAAAGAGTCTTTGGTTTCATTTACCTTTTAGACTTTTTGATTTCTATTTCATTTATTTCTGTTTTGATTTTTATTTTTTTAAAGATTTATTTATTATTTATGCATACAAGAACTGTGGTGTAGCCCAGAGGTGTGGGGTGGTGAGAGGATTCACCAGAGACAGAGTGGGGAGCAGAATGGGCGGATTGACTGAAACACACTGCTGAGGGGAGCAGCAGGCAAGGCAGGAGAGGTCTGCTGGCCATGTGGGAAGCTCACTGAGTGGGGATTGAACTCATGCTGCAGTGACTGTGGATAGCTTCATAGAGCTGAGACTTAACCTGTTGCACCACCAGGGAGTCCCCTGCTTTGATTTTTATTATTTGGGCTCTTTTTTGTTTCTTGATGTTGCCTATACTGCTATATATTTTCCTCTTAGTACTGTTTTTGTTGCATCATATAAGTTCTGGAAATTTGTGTCCCCATTATCATTCCTCCGTACTTTTTGATTTATTAAGCCAGTAGTCTCTTAGTAGTATATTGTTCATTCTCTATGTATTAAAAGATTTCCCTGCTTTCTTTTGGTATTTGATTTCTAGTTTGATACCTTCATGGTCTAGAAAGATGCTTGGCATGATTTCAGTCTTTGTGAATTAGTGATACTTGTTTTGTGACCCAGTGTGTGGTATATTCCAGACAGTGTCCATGTGCACTTGAGAAAAGTGTATAGTCTATTTTGTGGGGAGCAAGTGCACTGCAAATTTCTTTTAGGTCCATGTAATCTTAATTCGTTGTTTAAGGTTATTTTTTACCTGCTTATTTTCTGTCTAGTTGATCTGACTATTGGTGAAAGTGGAGTGTTGATCTCCCCTGCAACAAATGTGTTTTTTCCAATGTCTGTTTTCATTGTTGATTGTAGTTTCCTAATGTATTTTGGTGCCCCTTCATTTGGTGAGTATAGGTTGATGAGTGTTTGTAAACTCTTTCAGTTTCTTTTTGTCTGAAAAGTCCTTTATCTCATATCTGAAGGAGAGCCTTGCAGGGGAGAGTATTCTTATTCTTGACTGGCAGTTTTTATCTTTAATTATTTGTAACACATTGTTCCATTCTCATCTTGCCTGTCATGTTTCTTGAGACAAGTAGGGCCTGATTGGAGTTCATTAAAGGTTATCATCTTCTCACTTGTGAGCTTCAATATTCTTTCTTTGTCTTAAGCTCTTGGAAGCTTCACTACTATATGTCTTAGTGTAGGCATCACTTAATGTAGGCATTTGTTAGGTATCCTGGGGTTCTTTTAGCTTCCTGGGTTTGTACATTAATTCCCTTTTCTAGGTTTGGGAAGTTTTCCTCTATTATTTCTAACTATACTTTCTTTTTTTCCTTCCCTTTCCCCTCTTGAATTCCATTATTCTTTTTTGTGTTTCCTCATGGATTTGGATAATTCTCAGAATTCTTGGAGTGTTAATTCCCCCCCCCCTTTATTTCTCTGTTTCATTTTATACCCTACTTCTTTGTTCATTCGTGTCTTCACTGATTTCCAGGTCTCAGTATTGGCACTCTCTGAGGTCTGCATAGGGCTACCTCCTAAGAGCCTTACCACTTTCACTCTGCTGCTCATGGGCACAATGGGCCACCAGAGCTTATTTTGCCCACCTGGACAGACTGCTTGCTTGTCGCATTCCACTGCTCACTGCCGTTCCCTCCCGCCCCATTACTCCTTGTGTGTGCTGTAATTTTCCTTCAGAAATTATTGGCTTAGTTCTACTGCATTATTGCTGTGAAGGTGTGGAATAGGTGAGGCAAGCATCTTTGCTCTGCCAGCATCTTGCCCTCACCCTTTTAACTGAACATTTTAAATAACTTTCCCATCATGAAATTTCAGATATCTTTGGGCATCAATTTTATGATTGCTGTGTAAATACTGTGAATACTCATTTTCTAATTCCACAGTGAGAATCTAGTTTAAGGAAGACTTTTTTTACTATGTAAAATAGGTTTCCTGGCAATAGAGATGAATGTCATCATGAACTACTTTTTCTTTTACTTGATGTACAGAGGCAGTTGTGACACAAAATTGGCAGAAAATGCCCAACACCCCCTTTTTTTTTTCCTCAGTCAGGATGTTCTCACTTTGTTCATAAATGTATCATATTTATGGGGTTTTGAAAACAGGACTAATAACCTGGCCTTTTTATTCTCTACAAAACAATTTTTTCTTAATATTTTATTGTTATTTGTGTCTTTTACATTATTGTGTGTTCCCCCTTGGGTAACCCCTACCGATTCACCTGTGACCCATCACCATAGTCACTTGTGCTCTTTTCTACCCCGTTTTGAGCCTTTATCCTCACCCTCCTTTGCTGAGTGTCTCTCTTGTTTGGTTCCCATATATTCTTGTTATAAGTGAGACCATTCGATGTTTTTCTTTCTTTCTGGCTTATTTCACGGAGCATGATCTCTTCTAGTTCCATCCATGTTGCTGCGAATTGCATGTGTTTTATCTTTTTTGAATGCTGAATAGTATTCCATTGTGTATATGTATCACAGCTTCTTCATCCAGTCATCTATTTTTGGGCATTTGGGTTGTTTTCATGTCTTAGGTATTGTAAACAGTGCTGCAGTAAACAGGGGTGCGGTATCTTTTTGAATGGATGTTTTTGTGTCCTTTGGGTAGATTCCTAGGAGTGAAATTGCTGGGTAATATGGAAGCTTCATTTTTAATAGTTTGAGGAACCTCCATACAGCTTTCCATAGTGGTTGGACCAGTTTGCATTCCCACCAGCAGTGTAGGAGAGTTCCTTTTTCTCCACATCTCGCCAACATTTGTTGTTGCCTGTTTTGTGTTAATGTGTGCCATTCTCACTAGTGTAAGGTGGTATTTCATTGTGGTTTTGATCTACATTTGCCTGATTATAACACTGGTCAACAAATTTTTACAAAACTCATATTAGTGAAATAAAATTAGTCATTTCCTATCCATTTGTATGTGCTCAACATGAATATGACAGTCAAATTCTAATTTTAATCTAGTTTTTTTGTAATCTGCAATACATTGGTGTTTACATCACAAAATGCATGCCAATAGTAACAGGCCTACTGTTAATGCCTGTAAAAAATCAAGTCATAGACTACTTCTTAGATTTCTTCGCTTGTCTCTTGCACAGCTGTTCAGGAGCATCTCTGGGACGTATTCAGCAGTAGTCAGCCAGCATTGTAGTGGACCATTTTCCCTGGTATCTTTGTTCCATCGATGCACTATCTTGATGAAAACGTTCGCCATGTTCATCACAACCATACCACAGTTTTCAGGGAAGAAATCCAGATGGGAATAAAGGAAGTAGATCTTGAGAGACATATTGCAGCCAAGTTTCTGATACTGCATCAGCATGTCTTCTACTAGTTCCTTGTAGTTTTCTGCCCTAACATTCCCAAGAAAGTTTGTAGACACTAGGCGAAAAGCATTCCATTCTTGTTTCACATCACCCTGCAGCAAGTTGTTGAACTGGTCATCTTTGAAGAGCTCTCGAATCTGAGGACTCACAAAAACTCCCTCTTTAATCTTTGCTTCGCTGAGTCGAGGAAATTTTTCATGCAGGTATCAGAAAGCTGGTGAGGTCCGGTCCATGGCTTTCACGAAATTCTTCATCAAACCTACTTTGATGTGAAGGGGTGGTAGCAGGATTTTGTGAGCCTCGACCAGAGCTGGGTGCTGGATATTCTTCTCACCAACTGCTACATTTTGTCTGCGAGTCCATTCCTTCCGCAAGCAGTGCAATTCACTTGCCCA